>OZ029913.1:35800822-36043322 GCA_964023275.1 Norana najaformis | reverse complement strand
CATCCATGGCAACTGCAATGAACTCTTCTGACGCTCGCTTCATGTTGGTATAGGCTACAGTTCGAAGAACGAACGGTAAGTTTATCCATCGGTAGCCGATTGATGATCGCAAAGACCAAGCCTAATTTGAAGTATAATGTACGGTGTTAGAAGATTCTCGCCGACAGTAATGTCTCGTGATTTTTGGTCACTTGTGGTATATTGCTGGCATCTTGACAGTTCAAATCGTAGGCTTATGGATGAAGCACATGAGAATCCTAGACCGCCCGTTGTTACTTGATCGAAAACAAGACTATCGTAAGCGTGGATGAACTCACCCAAAACCAATAAAATTCACGCGGTTGACTCAATAAATACAGCAGAAGCTAACTCGAATGCAAAATATCTCCGAATTCATGAGATCTTTCCGAAAAAACGGCTTATATCCCGACAAAAATACACATTTTTCGGAACTAAAATTGGTGCAACCGGATGCGCCACCAGCGATATCTGTTGATTTATTTATATGGTTGTGAAAGAGGTCTTAGATTTTTGTCATATACGCGTCCTAAAGAATCATTATTTTCAGCGCTCAGAAAGAGTTCTTTAAACATTGCACAGGAATGCTACTGAGCATTTGTGCAGCGCCAGTATGAGGAAACGCCTTCTTCAATATCCGTATCTACAGTATCATCGGTGTGCGTTCGTGGGTTCGTAGGTGTGAGCATTTCTCGCCTTCTTTTTCTTCGTCAGAAAGTTGACTTCATTAAGAGGAATCCCGAAGGAAGAGAAATCGTATTAAGAGTCGTTAAAATGGACTGATTGTGAGTTTAGAGGAGTGCTCCAGTGAGCGCCTTAAGAGCCATTTAGTGGTTCTCCGGGGCGCTTTAGGGGCCCTTGGGGCATGCAGATCTATTAGCTAGACACCGTGATGTTCAGATATCACGACTCGCCTACAGGCAGCACAAGGGGAAGCACAGGCGACTGTTCCTGCTTCCTCGGCGACATTATCCGTTTGTGTCTCTATGTCTTTCTATCTTTCATTCTATTTCTCTTTCTGTCCGTCTTTCTCGATGTCTGTTTCTATCTCTGCCTCTGTCTCACTCCAGCGGTTTTTCCCAATTAGTTTTCTCTCGTTCAAACCCCGACCAGGATCCTGATCTGACACCAAAACTGACCAAAGAACCAGGCTCTTGCTGGCTTGATTTGATATAGCGCCGTTGTTTAAGCTAGTCTCTCTGACGCGACTTTATGTGCCTTTGAGAAATCTTTGAGATTTACACCCCCGTTATATTTACATTTACAAACTTCTACAACCTACGGTATGGTATGGTACAGCAACGGCATGCATAGAGGCACATTGATATAAATTTGATATCTTTACATTACATTTGTCTGGTGCATCGTTCCTTTTCAAGAGCATCAGGCGCAGTTGGCAACTGCACGTCGATTACAGGGTGTCTGATCGCTATCTGGCTGTAGTTCTATTTGCCTTTGAGTTTAATGATTTTTCAGCCCAGAGAACCTACACCACTGAGGACTAATGCCGGTATGGGCGTCCAATAGACGAGTTAATACTTTTCTTTGCCCTACCTTATCTTACTTTACCTTACCCTATACTTTATCTCATTTTATTTTACGTTACCTGCCTTATCTTACCTAACTCACCTTATCTTACCTTACTTTACCTTTTCCTGTATTGCTTTGCCTTGTAATTGAGTTACGTCGTTTCATAAACGTTACTAACTGCTCTTGAAACTTCGCATTAATGCGAGAGCAGAGTAAAAACATGTCTGTGCTTCTGGAACATTTGTAGTTTTATGTACATGCTTGATGAAACACAATGTGGTCGTAAAAGCATTACTGTTCTAAATGATTCGATTTCTTCAGAATTAATTAACTGGTCTAGTCCTGCTGCTCATTAACTAACGACTTAAATGGCGCTACGATGGGATTCATTTTAGTCACAGCGCAGTTCATTTCTTGTTCGCCTGTTTATTCTTCGTTTCTTTTGTTCTGTCCAAATACGTTTGAACAATGGCCTCTTCCGGTTACAAGCAGCTGCGCTAAAATGAACGCAGTCGAGAGAGATCCCGCCAGCTACACACGCGTGAATGTTATAGGCCTACGTATTAGGCTCTTTATCTCTGACATAGGCCGTATATCGATTTTTGGCCTGTTTAACTCTTTCATATATCGATGGCCTGAAAGGTACAGTTCTAGTTTTCGCTTTTCTATTGATTTTGTTTCGTGAGCAATCGGAAGCCACTTTGTTTAATGGTGTTGTTTACTGCAGGTGCAAGGGCCTAAGTAGCACATGTTAAAATGTGTAGCGCATTATGAAAATTTGATCCCATTCAGTTACAACGCACTCGACGTCAGTCGATGTTCGAGTGATAACAGAGAATCAACAGTGACATTAAAAGCTACCGCATTTATTACTGAAGAGTTTTTCAAAATAAGTTACTTGATGCTTATATGACATAGGCATATAAGGTAATGTAAAGCAAACTCCAGTTTAGCATAAAAAGTTTTTCCACCGCGCCTCCCACAGCACTTTCTCGTTTCCCTTCACTTAGCCAAACCTCGGCCTGAGCTTTCATCACAGTTTTTCGAGACATTTCTTTAATACGTTTTTCTTTATAATCAGCCGTCGTGACTTCCTGTTTTATTCTATCGGATGACATTTTCTTTACTTCGGTTTGGTTTCAACGTTTAAACGCTCATCTTAATTGGTTACTTCAAGAAATAAGTGTTGTTTCTTTCAATTTCTTACTGCGCAATGACCGAAATTCTTTTTATCTGATTCCTTTCGTAGTCGGTTGATTTATTCCGACGCTTTCACAGCCTCGTATCTTGCTCGACTGTGTCCTCGAGGTAAGAAGATTTCGTCACGTATCTTCCACCCAGCGATAGCAATCATCAATATTGCCCGGATTATGTGCCTTTACTTCTGTTTTTGCCACTTAATCCGATTATTCCAATGTTTACAAAATGTGTTCATCTTATAATGAAAAATAATAATAATAACAGTGAAGACTAACCACTCTTTATATCGCGTAAAAGTATTAATAATATATATAACTGTTCCATCCCAAAATTCAGAAGATCTTAAGCTAGCGGTGAGTTTGAGTTGCATCCTGGAGAAGACCAACAGGATGAATAGTCGTCTTCTCCAGCAGTAAGTGGAATGCTAATTTCGATGTTCGTTTGAATAACAATGGCGAGAAATATGGCCCAGCCGATGGATTGTTCCCAGTCGAGGCGTGACACTGGTTCGAAACCCTTCTGATTTTGCCGCGTCAAGCGAGATTCGAATGAATGACCAGTCGATCCGGACAATGCGTGGTCAGTGCGGCTGACGGGTATCGCTAGGAAACGCGCCGCTGATGTGATCCGTTGAAGCAAACAACAGCCTGCGCGAGCGAACGAGCGAGCGAGCGCTTATTGGCGTCTGCTGAAGAAAGCAACTGACTAAACCATCAACCTTAGTTCTGGCTCAGCAACCAATTGCGTTTGAGGCTTATACGGAGTCTGGCAGATCGAAGGTAGCATCCTTTGTTCTCGCTGCTTCCGAGTGATCACTGTGATAGAGAAAAGAAAAGCGGAAAACATGAAAATCAGGTAAAACTTTCGACTTTCAGCTTTCATCTGATCCGCATGCTAGGAAAAAAGAGAGTAAGGATAAAAATAGAATAGCGATTAAAACAAAACGAATTAGGAAGCGAAAAAAGTAAAAGCGAGGGTGTTGACTGGGTATGGGAGATGAAGAATAGGGGAAAGGAGAAGGTTATAAAGCAGCGATGGCAAAAGAAAGTCCGGCGCTTGCAATATCCAGCTGAGCATACAGCTCGGTCTCATTACTTTCGTGGTGACTGGTCCGAGGTTTCGAATTACGCTGACGGTTGCATCTCAGTAAAACTCTAAACTCACCTTCTAAAAGTGTTTTTATTCACCTTCTGGTGTCTCTACCTAACCTTTTGTAAATCGACTCGAACCTTCCAAAGAATTGTGAATGGCGGTTGACATCGAGGCAGATTGCTCATTATTGTGCCTTTCATCTCTACATCGGGGGTCTGAATTCCACGATGTCATGTAAAATTGATGATTCGGTGTCAAGCTATCTGACCCTTTCCGAAGGGCTGTCCAGCTGTTGGTTTGCAGTCATGTCAACACTGCGGCCGAGAGACCCATCAACTCCAGCAACATGCTTCTGATGACTAATTAATGTAGTTTAGATGAGAGTAATTAATGAACGATTGCCTCACCTTACAGCAGTTTCACTTCAAAGCGACCATCGAATGATGTTCTGTGTATTATGATAACGGCGCTATAGAAGATTCTAATCCCAGATCAGATTAGAATGAGTGTGGAGAGAAGGCAGAAATAAACAACACATGGGAAGAGAATGAAATGCAATAAATCCGACAGAAATTATCGGACAGGTGGACGCAATGAAGTCAGAGACAGTCGGTCAACATTCGGACATCTGATATCGTAGGACATTTATATCGTGATTTAATTCATCGACAGCAGAGAAGAAGAGATTCCTTTTAAAAACTACTCAACTTTCATATGCGTTAACTGCTACTGATGTTTCAAGTGATTTTGAACCCTTGAATCAGTAGTCTCACAAGACTCTGTAGCATTTTTGGGTGAATCGAATCTTCAACCCCCAGCCGCGCAATTCTTCAGTAGGGAAGCCAATTAATAGCGAATGTCATATGTTTAAGTTCAGAGTACAAAACTGCGAACATAGGACAGTTTAAATCGGACATCCAGCCAACAAATCCTACTTTGAACTTTCGTTTATTAAACCTACTTTCATTTGACGCGGAAATGTTATGAAGCGCCTTAAACAAAATAGACCTATTTAGTTGTCAGAGGGATGGTCCGAAGTTTACTGGATATTTTGGCTGAAGCGCAAACACGACGACAGCAACCCAACAACTGGACAAATGTTCCTTAAAAGACTCAACAGGAATTGTCAATTCATTACACATATTGCGCATGCAACGGGATTCGAATCCCAGACCCAAAGGTAAAAAATTTGAACATTTGTGGTAAATATCAAGACCACCCTATACACAATCCCTCTTTCAGCCGATGGACATAAGCTGTGCGAACACAGCAGTCAGAAAAATGTGTGAGCAAATGCTAACTTACTTACTTACTGATTACTTAATGTGCTGGTTATGGCTTAAACCCTTGGAATGTGCTATTTGCTATCGGCACATACATAGACGGTCACTGAATTGTGATCTTGATCAAGCCGTTGATACGCAATTGCTTTGCATCTTCTGTTGATACCTTTTACTGTATTACATAAGGGCACTGCATGAACTATATTGTAAGAAAATAAAATAATAAATTAAGCATGTAACTAAATATAAATAACTAAATTGTTGCCATTTTGTTGAGCATCGGTATCGGTAGCGCAGCCGGAACTCAGTAGCAGGAATCTAAGGGCATTGGCTGATAGTACAGTTGTACCAAGTATCCACGGATCCAACTGGAACCATCCCATCCTTTCACTTGACACTTATCAAGGCCCAGGATACATCTGCAAGAAGCCCTTATCCCTGGCCAACTGCCATCCGACGATTCACCTGTTCCAGGTTGCTTATCCAGCCTAGAGCCTAGCTTCTCTTTCTCTAACCTGTTGGATCTCGACTGGCTGGGTCGAATGGAATGTGATAGACGACTGCGGTTTCACTTCCAAGTGACATCGATCAAACCTTTGACACTTGGTGCCTCTAGAGGATTATACGGAAGGTTACGGAGGATTATTCCCTGCACAGACTATGTCAGCAACACAGCGATCAGAACAGCGACGGTACTGGCCTCTCCCATAGTTCGAAAAAAACAGAATGCGTGTCTTCGGGTTATTGCGCGAGCCCCCCAAAAAAGATGAAGACCACTGGAGACCTTGTGGGCCACAATGAACAAGCCCCTGAGGGCTTGGAACAGACCATGCGGTCGACTTAGAACCACACGGACTAGAATCAAGGAGAAGGTTTTGACGGCTCTGAGCATCAGTCTTCATACAACATGGAAGAAGGCTCAGGATAGAACACCATGGCGCCGCTTCGGCGACTTGGCTACGCTTAGCAGAGATTCACCAGTGAAAGAGAAAGAAAGAAAAAAGAAAAAGAGCGAGACCATCGATCGATGATGACTTATGTGTCACGATAACGCTATAAAGAAGTTTTACGATAAAGTATAATAAGATTAGACTATACTAGATTAGTCTATACTTGTTCCCAAAACTCAGACGGGACCATGGCTGGATTGCCCTTTGGATCTGCCCTTCCTTGCTTGATATGCAGGCAATAAACTTTTATTTCGTTTGGGAAATAGGATTTCTAGAGAAAAGAGGTCAGTGTCAGACAATTTCAGTTTTGTTTATTTACATATAGGACACAGTCAGTTTTGAGCCAGCCAGTCACGTACACTTAGGCAAATTTAAGGGCAATTCATCACTCAAACAAGATGAGTTATACCAAGAGATCATCTGCAATGGCGTGGCTGCGTTCATGATGGAAAGATACGACGAACAGCACGAGAACAGAAGTAAAACAAGCAATAATGAACAAAGAACAGAAACCTGAGAAACACCGCGATGGAAGATGCGGGAGAGCATAGGGCACGAAATTGAGCAGAGTAGTAGCGACCTGACAGATGTATTGTTAAAAAGTGTCAAATGCAGAACTTAAGACGTCTTAAGAAAGCTGAGAACACTGGCCTTTGTCAGCAAATTTCAATGTGAAGAACTCAATATTAAGAAACAAAGTACATATTCGTCGTCTGATTGTATTCGTAAATCCGCAAACAGAAATGACGTGGAAATCATCTGCAGTTGCTGATGCACTCATCTCACATGACCAATATTGAGCAAATTTTCCAGTAATGTTTTCAGCCACCGAAAATAATTTCTGCCGGTGGCCCGTATATTATTTTCACCGGCGGTCGGCTGACTGAAAACGTTTGGCTGATTTTCAGTCAATACCGGTTCTAGAGAAGGCATTGTATAAATAGCCATATGCATGCATACAATTTACATACATACATACATACATACACACATACATACACACATACATACATACATACATACATACATACATACAAACACTCCTCTTCCGCAGATCCTATCCTGATTCCACTCCTTCCCCTTATCCATTCTGCAAATCCATTTCCAAACGCCACCCACCGTAGCTGCCTGCCTGCCTGACTGCCTCTTTGATCTTGACCTGGAAGCGAATCCTCCTTGCTTATCGATTTTGTTTTGACTGAGCGCCTGTAAATATGCTGCTTCCCACGACTAGCTTTCGTTAGGAGCTGTAGAAATCTCGTGTTTACATTTACAATTACGATTACAATATGCTTTTCTCTGGAGCGGGTGATGGATCTATTCACCATCATTCCTGTTTACTATTCGCTTGTTTCAATTACTAGGCATCGAATCCCTGTGCATCATTTGAAATCGGCAGTTAACCTGTAAGGAAAGATCGTCTGCTTGGTTGGTTGCTGTTGTCTTGTTTGTACTTCAGCAGAAGGATCGTTCAATCCCATAGCAGCGTCAGGGCCCTAGGAAAACTATAACTGTTGATTGAGGAGTGCAATAAACGACAAACTCTCCTCTTCGCTAACGTATACTGTAATTGTTTATATGAAACGTCTCTTGCAAAAACATACCTATATAGATGTATATATACATGTATGTAACTTATATATACATGAATGCATATATATTGTACATGTATAGATACACATATATGTAGAGATATGTGTAGGTATATACATGCATAGATATGCGTGATATATTTATATTCTTACATATTGAATAGGCCTAATATAAGAGAACAGTAAAGTTAACAAGCTGTGCATGAAGCATTTTGATAAAGACTGGCACAAGATCACACCTAAGTAAGTAAGTAAGTAATGCATTTGTTAAAACGCCATATGTCCATCGACTGGGCTAGGAATCGTAATCGTGTGTGGGTCACAGCGGTCAAACATAAGCAAGACGATATAAACAGGTCGTAAGCCGCTTTATGAATATGTCTAGCGAGATATTGTTGAGAGTAACGTAATCAGGAAGATCTGAGTTTGAACGATCTTTCGGCTGAGGCACGAACGAGGCAACAATCAATGTATATCGACTAAGAAAAGAACAAACTTTGAGAAAAAATGTTCTTTGATTTATAAACGTCGGTAGGGGAGAGTATCCCAAGGGCCATCGTGTGCACGAGACGCACTCCCAAATATCCAGATTGATTGATGCAACAACGTATTATAGCCCACTTACGCAGTCAACAAATCAGGTGGCCATAAGTCATCGCTCACTACTTTCCTTGGTTTGAAAAGGGACGCGGTTTCTGAAGGGAAAATAAGCTTTTGTTCATTTTGAACATTTGGAGGCGATCATTTTACAGACTGTTTCACGCTGTAAATGCAACGGTTCGGAGAAATCTATTTTATGTTTATAGCAACCGTTTTATTTCAGCTACAGATGTGGCAATGTATATTTCAACTACATCGAAAAATACCGAGAATAAATTAACTTTAATGTGTATACTCGTTTTATAGATGCACTCTCTGACGTGCACTCAAAATGCACCCGATGCACTCTGGGAACGCAACTGTGCAATATGCTGATCGGCAGTTAGCAAGATGACCGAGTTCAAATGAAATAAAATGAGCCACACGAATAAAAGGATCGTTGAAAATGCATAAAATCTTGTAGCTCAAAGAAGAAACAGTGAGAAATGACAAGGCACGGGATCGTAGGCCTAATTCCAAAACAAGAGATGCTGGTGTATTGTACGTTACTAATGCAAGGCCCAAAAGTGGTGTGCATAAGTCCACATCAAAATCCCCCGAACGTGATGGCCTTGCAGAATGTTGTGCAGGATGTGGAGAACATTCCGTTGAGTCAACAGATGATTGGCTGGAGCTCGGAAGTTATGGACTGTGGCTTGAAATGACTTGTATGTGCATGCTTGGATCAAAACCTGTTCAAATAGTTTGTTTGCGACCACAGCTTTTAATTTGACATTGATGGTCTATAGATTCTTGACATGCCGTTTGAGATAGTTTTTGTTTAAAGACCAGCTTTAGAATTATCGTATACAAGTTTCAATGTCATAACTATTGTTTTCAACACTATATTTATTTGTATAGCTTGTTATTCTTGTCATCATACCCATATGGGTCCAATATGAGATGATATAGGACCAATATGGGTAACAACAAATGCTAATACGCATGCTGGTAAGTTAGTATGCCGATAGTATAGATGTGCCGACAAGCTGTTCCTAAGATGCACTCCCTAGTTCCCAAGATGCACCCCAGGGTGCGACTTGGGATCACCATGTTCCCAAGACGCACCGCACCGTCTTGGGAACATGGTGATCCCAAGTCGCACCCTGGGGTGCATCTTGGGTCCGACTTAAACTATGACCTTCATGTTGCCTTCCCATGGTCAAGGCATGCGCACCGCCTCTGGGCATACATACTTCACTGCAACAGTAAATATTCGAATTATTTAATGTTTTCATAATAGCTCTGATAGCAATATTAAAAGCCAGAATAGAAATGTGGGTGCGTCTTGGAGCATTGTACCTATAATATTGGGGCAACGAATGGTTTGCTGTGGCAAAGGTTTCTGTCCAGAGCGTCACCTCAGCTGTCGGCTCCCGTAATTCTTCTCCGGCGCCAGCAGGCGGACGTTTGCCAGTCGTCACCGTCGCAAAATCGACGTCATGCCTTGCTAGTTCAAAGGCCAAAGAATAATAAGGTTTCAGAGTGCCGGTCATCACAGGAAGCACTAACTCGCAGTCCGGATATTAATTCGAATGTCAAGTATTTAGGCGCCGATGAAGAACAGTAGATGAATGGAAGGACACGACTATTTCCGATTTCTCCTCAATCGAACGAACGTTTTCTTCATTTAGCAACAGACCCACTCAAATATATAATATATTTGCAGTCATATACGAAGACACACGCATATATATATACACACACATTTGTCGATGAGTTCAGGCACTTAAATTGACGCGTAAAAATGAGCTATGACTGACTGACTGACTGACTGACTGACTGACTGACTGACTGACTGGTTGGCTGGCTGGCTGGCTGGCTGGCTGGTTGGCTGGCTGGCTGAATTACTGACTGACTGAATAAATATTACGCCCACTCGATCCTTACTAAGTTTTCTGGTTAGAGAAATGAACAGACAGAGATGATCTTCTCGACCAACCGCTCAATTTTACTAGGTGAATATTTGAGATGATATCTGAGTGGATAGACGGATGAAAGACCCGGCGGGTCAGCTATTCAAGGGAGAGAGCAGATGGCAGTGAGCGACGAGATCTTTCCCGTTCCTAAGACAAATCTTCTCAGACCCCTCTCAGATCTTGCCGGAGTTTCTACAAGCGACGGCGCATTACCAAATGAAAATTACCGTATGAAATACATAATTTTTATTTTCAAGTTGATGTCGACCGAGTAGCGACTCCCAGAGGGACCTTGAACTTCAGGAGGGAGTTTGGAAAGAGTAGCAATTGGAAAAACATACAGCAGAAGTGAACAGTCATCGGTTGCTGGTGCAATATGCGTTTTTGCCAAACCATGCAAACGCAACGGATAAGTGTGTGCCGTTTGTGCGGTTGTTGGATGGATAATGTCGTGTTTGCACTTCAGCTGTCAGATTCTTAGACAAAAGAACTGAATCTATTACTACAATGGCGCTATGAGTAAACTGTGCATTGCATCATATTACCAAACCTGATTTTTCATTATCTTTCATCGCATAGCTTCTAATGTGAAGTAAGCCCCCGTGATAAAATTTAAGAGGTCGAGATTACAGACCAGTAGCCAACTGCGGCGACGTCAACTGACCACTGATGGATATTACAGCACATGTTGCGACGTCTCTGCTGAATAAAATACGACCTAGGGAAAAGAGAGGCTGGCACATCTAGGCTGTCGCATTATTGATCCACGCTACCCTACTTACCTACACTCTATCTCCCGTCGCCTCTCGAGCGCTGCTGATTAGTTTCTCTTGAAGCGGTGCTATACAAATTTCCAAATACAACTTTAAAAGTGGCCCGTTTTAGGGTAAAACTGGCTTTTGACAATTGGTCTTTTTTATTTCAGGGCTGCTGAAATTGGATTGCTGTGAATAGTTGAATCCTATGCTTAAAGTGCGCCGTTGGTCTGGATGTCACTATAATACAATCAAAACGATCATTAAGACGCTGGTATTAGAAGACACTATCTTTCGACAACTGTAGCAGCGGTTAAGGGAGCGTCATCGGCTGATACCTGTTTCTTAACTGCGCATCAGATAAACTCGCCAAATTAGCATAGGTCACACATAATCGAATGTTACTGCTTTACGCTATATAAATCATCAGTAGCCATCATGCAGAGAGGTGTCGTCTTGATCAACTACACGGAGAGCGAAGCTGCGTCTGGATTTTCATCGCGGTCTCCTTCAGAACCTCACACGGTGCAGTCAGTTTCCGTCGAGCCGCCGTTTGATACATCCAACTACGATTACATCCTCTACCTTGAGGACCTAAGGAGTGTGCGGCAGAAGTGGACGGACGACAGAGCCTTCCTTCCGGCGGCAATCACCTACGGACTGACCTTCTTCATCGGGGTCCTCGGCAACAGCCTAGTCGTCAGCGCCCTGCTCTGTGATCGGAAGTCGCGGTCCGTGACCTCGTCCTTCCTGGTCAGTCTGGCTCTGGCCGACTTGCTCTTCCTCGTCGTCTGCGTCCCCTACGAGATCTTGACCAAGCAGTCTACAGGATGGTTCGCTGGGCTGACAATGTGTAAACTGGCAGGGTTCGTTGAGATGTTGTCTGCGGCTGCCTCAGCCCTCAACCTCACAGCAGTCAGCATCGAACGGTCAGTTTTTTACCAGTAACATCTTACAAGTCAATACATGTATGTAAGTTTGTCTGTACGTATGTATGTTTGAATGTATGTCGGTATGTATATATCTTGACGCTTAATATTACTTCATTCTTAAACCGTAACTTTGTTTCTACATTAATTCCTTCGGCTCTTCGACAGTATTCCTTTTTGTCAAAGTTATGTTACAGTAATAATACAGTATTAACCGAGTTGTATAAATTGTTTGCGCAAAGACAGAAAAGGATGCTTTGTGATAATTATGATGGTTTACAAAATTGCAGTATTAGTTACTTCTGTGCTAATGTTTATGGACGGTATTTCTCTTAGTTAGTTTGTAGTTTAGTTTTCTTTGTATTATATTCTGTAGGCTTGTGTGCTACACGTTTCTGTGGCGAAATAAAGTTTATAATATTTCTTGTTAATCTACTATAACCGTTTGTTGTCTTAATTATTGAACGTATGTTCACTGTCAACTCTGGACGGATTCAGTTTGCTCGACTCTACGTATGTGCGAGAGCTCGCTAGTGATGGCTTTTTCAGTTATCTGAGCATTGTTTGCTAACAGATAAGCTGATTGTTCTTAATGAATTTAACACCATTTAGAAATTTTAGACTATAGTGAGGTCGATGGACTCTTACAGCCAAAGCCTCATTCTGCAATCACAATCGCTTGGACATAGTCAATCGAGATCCAAGGATCACAGAGACCAGAAGGCAGGCTACATATGGAGGATTGAGGTTAAGCAAGACGGGCTAATGCGGTTTGATTTTGGTGCGTCATCGGTCGATGCTCTATGCATCATACACCGGCGCTATAGAAGCTGCTAATTACTCCAAGAGTCGAAGCTGGCTAGGTTGAAGGAAAGGAAGAGGCTGTAAACAGAGCATAAGGGAAGAATTCGTCTTATGACCCTGATCTAGCGCAATTGATAAAAGCATTGCCTGCTGAGGGAGTTGTAATCGTCATCCATGGATAGATTTTCGTGCAGGATGACGTATTGTGTTAGGGGGGGCCTGTAATGGGCCTCCATCGTCGCTTTGGCCGTCTTCGCTCGAAACTGCCATGTGCCAACAAAATAAACTACGCTTTCGCCAAATTCAGCTGGAACTGATTTCAAGACTTATGGCCTACTAATTACTTTCATTCGGCCTATTAGGTCCTTTTACTAGGCTTTGAATGTCTTTTTGATAAGGTTTTGCAGATCCATTTCATTAGGCTATTTAGGTCTTTTACATCAGTTGTTTAGATCTTTTTCATTAGTTTTTTTGTAGATCTTTTCACTAAGTTTTGTACGTCTTTTCAACACATAAAAATCAATAAAAAATTTATATTTATTGATTTTTATGTGTTTTTTCTTTAGTCCTAGTAGAGCTGTTTCAGTAGGCTTTGTAGGTCTCTACAATAGTTGTTTTAGGTCTTTTTCATTAGTTTTTTGTAGATCTTTTTCATTAGGTTTTGTATGTCTTTACGGTTAGGCTAGATTTATTAGGTCCTTCTATTAAGAAAGTGAAGGACATACCACAGATTAAATATTATTTCTCTGTTTTTGGCATTCACGCATGAACACTTAATTGAAATAGAAAATGGCTTCAAACAATGGCGATGGAAGTCAATGTATTTTGACTACTTTTTCTTTTGGTTTTAACTTCGGCCTCTTTGTAAGGTCTACTTCTGTAGGTCTTTTTCGTTTGATCTATTAATTAGCTTAGATTTCTTTGCAAGGTCTGCTATTCAGCTGTATTTTTAAAAACTAAGTATGTTATAATTCCGTTTCTCAAAGTCTTTAGGCTTTCCATTTTATGGTTTTTTTGTAATCTTATTTCGTTAAGTTATTATAGAAGGCATGCTTCGGATAGTCTTTAACGAGATAAAATACAAAGGTCTATTTTAGTGATTTGGTCTGTGTCAGCAGGTCTGTGTTTAAGTACAGTCGCTTTAATTTCGAATATAGCATCCGCAAAATAGTTCAACAGAGAAAGAATTACACATGCTGACGCAAATAAAGATTAATGATCTTAGTTTATGGCTCCGCGTGGTTTATGGAATCTAATTGATCCAGTCACTCCTTGCATCACGACATCCTGCAGCTTTCCCGTGTCTTGTGCTCCTCTGCTAAAATTAATGTCTTGGAACAACAGACACTCGTTAGAAGCCACTCTGTTCTTTGCTGATAAGTTTTCTCTGGCAAAAGCACATATAACGTTGCGTCAGTCAATATGGGTTTACATCGCAGCCAGAAAAAATGTCTGCCTGTCGACCACAGTTTTGATAATTTTTTATTATTCGGCCCGATTTTCATAGCGGTATGTGAAACACAAGAACGGGAAATCATCGCAGATCGGCGTAGGAAGGTGTGGAGCGTTGATCTCTCCAGTTCCAACCTTATTTATTGGGGGCAACAACGCTACTAATTTGGACTATTGGGTAATTTGCAAGCCACCGCAAGTCTGAGGTGGTTTATATAATTATTAGGGTTAGGAAAGGCAAGAAGATGTATAATTAAACAGTCGTAAATGGGTCCAGTTTTGACAACTTGTGTGCGGTGGTAACGACACTATATAAGCCTTTAAGATTAGATTAGCGAAGGCGTTTCCAGTCTCTTTGCGTAAGCGTTCTGGCCATACTAGTGCCTGCCACGACCAGCCATTGTTTTCGCAGGGAGAACATGGTCACTGCCTTGTTCGGACTCACATCGCTGAATAATACGGAGCACAATAATTAACGGCTTCGGTTGAATGATACATGGCGTGTCCTATATTAGCGATTGACCGCAGGCTGTCATGCGTGTCGAATTGTCACGCAGGGGGTGATTAGCAAATGCACTCACAGTCAGCGATAAAGCGCCACAGACAAAGTATATTCTTTGGTGCAGATGAACATCTGGCCCACATCCTTAAAAAACCAGTTCGACCAGTCCACTTCGAAGCAGTTCCGTCGTCGACTTTTCACCCGTATTATGATCGGCTTCTTCTTGTCCACAAAGCGGCTTTCAACTCCATGTGCGGGCCTCAACTTACATCGCGGTGTCGGACCAAGTTATAAGGAATGGTTGACCAGTTGCTGAACCATCAGCCGTTAATGGAAGATTGTCCAGTTGTGGAACTTCTGCTGTTGTCTCATTCAGTCTCATTTAACAACGCAATTCAGGAATGTTGTTAACAGGGACATACATACCTACAAACAACCAAGCAAACAAACATATGTACCTACATACACACATACACACATACATATATACATACATACATGTATACATACTTACTTACATACATACGTACATACATACATACATACATACAACATACATACATGCAAGCATAGACAAACTCGTGTGATAAGATTGACTGTTTTCGTAATTGGTCCGTTGACTGACTTCGCTTTATTACTTTTGTTGTTACCTGGTTTCACTTGGCCACGTTAATTCCGCGCATTAACCCTTTAGGGTATAATTCGTTTTTGACTTCCTGTTCGTGTCATGTTTCTATCAGTTATGACTCTTTGATAATAAATAATCTTGCCCCACGTAACCCTAATAATTTTATGAACCACATAAGACTTGAGATAGCTGGCAAGTAGTCAACATTAGTACCCAATAAAATTATTTAGATTGGAACCACGCGGAAATCAACGATCCACACCTTTCTTCGCCCACCTGCTGCGATTTTCCGCTCTTGAGTTCACAGATCGCCAAGGACATCGGGTCGAAGCATCAGCGAATGGAAAAACTGCACCGGGCGCAGCAAAGGCGGCATTCTGCGTTGCTGAAAGTTGTAGTTGTACTTCAGATGAGGACAGCTTTTAGGATGGATATTTCACCTACATTCTGTTTTGATTTAAGTCGAAGGCCACCGATTGCTATCGTAGTCAAAATAGCAAACTAACCCACATCAGGTGGCTGATGGCTGATGGCTGATATACTTGCCTTTGACCTGTGCGTCCCGGATCAAAACCCTAGTGGGTGATTTTAAATTGACAATAATTAGTTATCAAGCCCCAAAAGAAACGTTTCCTTCGAATCAGGGTTGGATTTGTGAAAGTTCTGTCGGAGGTTGCCACTTGCCAAATGTCGCCCTAATAGAATATAATAGAATAGCGTATAGAACCGCCCTATGCTTGACTTTAAAACTGCAACAACCATCTCCACATCCATAGTCCATGCAAAACTTGATTACTGTAATTTACTCTTCCTGAATATAGACAAAACGGTGACCCGACAAAATAGCCCCGACAAAATAGCCCCGACAAAATAGCCCCGACAAAATAGCCCCGACAAAATAGCCCCGGCACAAAATAGCCCAAGACAAAATAGCCCCGACAAAATAGCCCCGCTGTTACTCGTGTGGCGCGGCGCTAATACGCGAAACACGCGGGCAACATCAAGGGTAGAATAAAGTGATATGAGTCCTTTTCAACGGTTCATCGGTTCGCACCCTGTATTAGACCAGTGAAGAAAAACAATAGATGGTTTACCTCGCACCAACAACTCTGTCGAAGCATGGCATCGGGCATTCCAGCAGACTATAGATTGCCATCATCCATCGGTGTACAAACTGGTCGACCAATTGCGAAAAGAACAAGATAGTGTAGAGATCGATCTCGCACGTTATCGTACAGGAGTCCGACAACCTGAAGCTTCGAAGTCGAAGGACGTGCAGCTAAACCGAAGACTGCAAACTCTCATTCCCACTTATGGCGCAGTTGACATTCTCGAATACCTTCGCGGAATTGCTCACAATCTTAGTATTTAGATTAATGTATACTATACCCAAATTTTACTGACTGTTCATTATACTTAAATCTAGAGATTACAAAAGACTACCTTTAGAGTTTTCTGTGCTGTAGGTATTAACGTTTTCGTTGTAATGACAACATGAATAATATTAAAAGTTTCACTTGTTTTGTTTACGGGGCTATTTTGTCGGGGCTATTTTGACGGGGCTGTTTTGTCTATGGGGCTATTTTGTCGGGGCTATTATGTCGGGGCTATTTTGTCGGGGCGATTTTGTCAGTGCGCCGGGAGGATTGAAGTGTGTTGTAGGTAATCGGTAGGATTTTGTACTCGATTCGTTCAGGTATTTTAAGCCAAAGAAGCGGTTTAAGAACAGGAGTTATGTGATGGTGTTTGTGGCTTTTGGTGACAGCACAAGAGAGAGCATTCTGGAATGCTTAAAGGGGCTTTATCTGTGTTTTGTCTGGCGCACCGACAAAATCGCTCTCTCTCGTGCTGTCACCAAAAGCCACAAACACCATCACATAACTCCTGTTCTTAAACCGCTTCTTTGGCTTAAAATACCTGAACGAATCGAGTACAAAATCCTACCGATTACCTACAACACACTTCAATCCTCCCAACCCTCCTATCTTCGTCAGTTAATTACAATCCAACCACACCGTTTAACCCGCTTCTCTTCTGCCCTAACACATCTCCGCCCTTCCGTCACCTCATCCTTAAAATTTAGCAATCGCTTCATAGCCACAGTTGCCCCACCATTCTGGAATAAACTCCCCAGAACTGCGACAGTTATCTGACCCATCATACAAACTCACCTATGCCCCACCGCTTGCAATTTCTGCATTGGCCTTTCACTCAAAACTGAAAACATTCCTCTTTCACAGATCCTATCCTGACTCCCCTTCTTCCTCTTATCCTTCTTTCTTCACCAATCCCAAACATCACCCAAAGTAGCTGCCACGCTCTCTGCCTGAATCTTGGATCTTGACCTGGAACCGAACAGTTTTTCCTATTAATTTTGTTTTGACTAAGCGCCTGTGAATAAGATGGTTTCCGTGACGTGGCTTTCGTTGGGCGCTGTAGAAGTCTCGGGATTATGATTACGATTACAAACTGCAGGTACTGAATTGTGGTATCCTGATTGGTCGATTCTCCTGCTTGGTCATCAGCTAACTTCCGAAATACTCAAGGAGTCTGTTGAAAAAAGCTTAAAGACTCAAATTGTCCCTAGAATCATCTAGAAATTTCTGGAATAGACTTTATATGAGCTGACGCTGTCGAAACAAAGAGCGTGTTGCAAGGAAGGAAAGCACTCCACCTGATATCGATGGAAGAGATCATAATTATGATCTAGTGATCATAACTATGATCTAAATGTTGTTAAACCGTTGAACCGCTGCTGCTGCGGCAGCTGCTGCTGCTGCGGCTGCTGCTGCGGCTGCTGCTGCTGCTGCTGCGGCAGCTGCTGCTGCTGCGGCTGCTGCTGCTGCTGCGGCTGCTGCTGCTGCTGCGGCTGCTGCTGCGCTGCTGCTGCTGCGGCTGCTGCTGCTGCTGCGATAAAGGGAAACTAGAGAGAAAGAGAGAAACGAACTAGATGAGACACTCGTACAACAGAGTTAGATATATTTGTTGCGTACTAGATCACGATTTAAGATGTTACCTCTAGAAACTTTTCGCTGAAAATTTAAATGTAAAGGTTATTATGTGGGTACACGACTGGGCTTCCTGTGGGGTTCAAACCGATACGTCATCCATCACTTTTTGCCGAAGACTGCGGAACTTGACTTTTAACATGGGATGGAAGTGGGAAAGTTTCAAGACAATTGCAAAACATCCAGCAGTGCAGTCAGTAATGCAATGCAGAGGTTTTAGAGCTACTGATCTGCGTATTGACTTTCCGGTGCAAAGTCATTCCGAATTCAACTTTAAAACATCCAAAAAATTACTCTGGTATTTTGTTTCTAATCCTACCCGGTGCGATTTAGCCTATAGCGAGGCAGCCTGACGACATGACGCATTAGCGATACGAAGCTTGCGGCATAGATCCTGATTCTGGCCTCATTCTGGTCGTGTCGTACACCAGCTACGCCAAAGTAAGAATGCATAAGCCAGTGCATCAATTTACGGAGCTAGAAAAACGACGATGACGACGCCAGACACCTAGCGGCGCTAGTTATTCCGGGGTCACTTTCGGGGCAATTTCGGCCGATCAGCAATTTGTATGCAGTAAGATGCCGCCCTTTACGATGTGACCGGAATATTGTTCCTCGCTCCGTCGCTAGGTGTCCGGCGAGCTAAAAGACCACAATATGCTTTCTATTAAGCCTGAATCGTGAAGATGTGTGCCATAATTTGTCGTTTGGCGAGAAATGACGACATTCTACCACCGGAAGTCGATACTTTGCTTCGATTATCGTCCGGTTCCAGAAAGAAATTCAATGACTTTTTCACAGTATTCTTTATTACAATGTTGGATTTTTGGCCGTGGCTCCGTCCACTCGAGTAATTGGCTCGCAGTACGACATATATCAACTGTAATGACACAAAAACAAGCAAGGAAGAGTGAGAAGAAGCAGCATAATTTATGTAGCGCAGAGTTACGGAAGTTAAAATGTAAGGTTCGACACTTCTGTGTCAGTAAGAAGATTCAGGTCACGGATTGCCAATGTGTCAGCCTTTCACTTCGGAATCCCGGATTCGAATACCAGCGCATTAGGGAAATAATTAGAACTACGATTCGTCCCCAGTCGACGTGCAAATAATTATCTTGGCCAGGTACGTTCAGTGGGACCACAGTGGACCTGGCTGGTGTTACTGTTTGCCACTGGTAGCCAGCTACGGCCCCAATGTGGGCCCAAAAACGTGGATGTCGAGGCTGTCGTGTTTGTGCCCATTTCAGTCCAAAGTCCTCCAAACCAGGTCCACGCTTCGTGGGGACGGGGACTGTTGCTGAGAGAGTAATCTGTTTTAATTATTCGACTAATTTGTCTTGCTGCATTATATTACGTTACATCGCAATTGCAAACCATTTTCAGGTACGTTGTAATTGTTCATCCGATCAAATCTCGATGCTGGTGCAGCCTGGAACGAACGCAGAAGACCATAGGTCTCGTCTGGGGAGTGGCAGTCCTCCTGTCGTCACCTCTTCTACATCTCATGGTATCAATAGCTAAAGTCTTCGCATTTACTAGCAAAAAGCCAATCGGAAGATTTAAATAGCACCATTACATGATACCAAAGTCCATAATCAGTTCGAGAGGTCCCATTCATCAAAATCCCAGGTGGGAAATTCGAGAAGTCTTGGAAACCTAAAGTGAGGTAAAGAATGTAAATTGATATAAAACAATGCTCTGTAAACTCTTTCCCAAATCAAGAGGGATCTTTTTACCTCGGGGAAATGCAAAAAGTATTGTCTAATTTGTCTAAAGTTCGTAGGGATCGTTACTACCTTTGGTAGTAGAATAATAATGTAACTTGTCTTTTGCCACAAATCTTCAATTTTCTGCATTTGACAGAGAATCTTTTCTTCTGAATCCTTTTAGCCTCATTCTTACTTTCTAATATAAAACTGCGAAATCTAAAACTGCAGGTACTTTGTTATTCGTTGGCGATCGGCGTCCGCAATACTTAATGCGGCGGAATGATGGAGTTTCGGTCTCATCCGGGTATCTTTTTAATCTGTTTCACTGCCATCCATCCATCTTCTCTGGTAATACCAGATGTTGCTGTCGTGACGCCCATCCTGAATATCAATCAACACACGCTCTACGTCATTTTTGTGCGCACTCCGGATGATGCGAGCTTTTTCCCTATATAAAGAATGTGCAATTGTATTCCGCGTTCAGGAAGACTGAACGACGGCCTTTGTATTATACGGACGAAACGGGCACAGTTCTGCTCTGACAGATCGCCTGTTTGCCAACAAAGACGGTAGAGAAATAAATAATAGTTTACTTTCAGAAGAGATTGTCCACCTTCGCACGATATAAAACACAACAATTCTCTCTGGCCTCTGCATAACCTCATCCCTGGCCTCTGCATAACCTCATCCCTGGCCTCTGCATAACCTCACCCCTGGCCTCTGCATAAATCTTTCTATCGTCTTTACGGAACTCGCCGGCGATTATTCATTCATCAACGCCAATTGGATTTCGCTTAAAACCGATTTTGTGCGCCTAGAAATGCTACTTCTCTCCAGATACGTATGAATAGTTGTTCCATCGATGATTATACTGCGAATCTTTTCCGCTCGTCATGACTAGCACTGTAATGCTGCCTTAGATTACAGACAAGTCTATTGCAATCCAGTGTATTGTTTGTCTATTATATCGTATTGCATTGTATTGTAATGATACTAACAGTCACATCTGTACACACTTTCGTCTTAAATACGTGCCTATCTACTAGCTCATCATAACATTTCCAACACATAACATCTTTACATTTCCAACACATAACATCTTTACATTTCCAACACATGTCATCATTATATTTTCAGCAAATAACAAAAGTCATATCCTGGATCTGCTAATAAGTCGTTCTGATTCACAATCGCTTTATTCGATTACTCCAATTGAGTCATATCTTTCAGATCACACATTTTCTGAAAGTTTAACTTCCCATTTAAACCACCTCCAAATTACAAAATTGTCAGATTTCGCCCTTGGCTAAAATTTATTTAATTAACTAATAATATTTTAGCATCTCCGTTATGGCTTTCTCCAGCTCAAACAGCTAATGAACTGGCTGTGAAGTTCCACTCAACTTTAACTGAGCTCTTTGACATGCAAATTCCTTTTAGAACTAAAAGAGTTGTAAATCGCACACCATTATAAATTGTTATTATTATGATCATTTCTTATCAGAGGTAAGAATGATCCCCATAAATGATAAATTAGGTTAGGAGTATTTGGGAAGCCGATATCTGGAAAATCAACTCTCGTCCCGGTTTTAGGAAGGCGATGGCATTATGGCGCTGGACACAGATGGAGACGTGTTGGATAATATATGAGTTTTAGGCAACAGGGCATTTTTTGCAGAGTTATGTTTTGCAGTCTGCTCAGCTGGGGATGTTGCCGAAATTTCAGTCTGCGACAGCTAAGAAGCGCCACAAGTGTGGACTACAGTGACCTCCCAGGCCATTTTTACCAGAGGTCCAAAGGATTAATGTTGCCCATCAAGGCGTTTGCCATAAGTCTGCGGAAGACCCGTGGGCTCATTTTTGCTGCTCGGAACAGCAGCACTCTGGAGCGACGACCATATGTTATTTATGGCATGGTGGCGAATGCAAGAGCCCAAAAGGCGTCTTCGAGCACTCTCTCCTAGCGAAGGCCCACCTCTTTCGATGTTTTTATTTGGCCATGCTTTGACGCCTTTGAGAGTGAACAGTCGAAGGGGAATTAGGCAGCGAAGAAGAGGACAGCCTCAAAGCTATAGAAATGAGGTCAACAACCTTGCTAACATCTGGCTCTCCGTGTGTGCAGGAGCCCGCTATTGGTAGCCTTTCTAGTTATCTGACGACTGCTTACTGACGAACGTTTTGTTTTCAATGGTCTTGACATCATTCAGGCTGGAGTAGGCAGTGCTATATTAAGTCTTTAGGCACATTGCATACATATACACATACACACCTTAGCTGAAAGTAAAGTGTAGGTGATCGCTCTTTCACTGCATGGCTGTTTCGACGCATTATAATCCAATTGGCCGATGTAAAGAGAGTTTTATTGTGCTTTTGGTTCAACTGCAGGACACGACGGTCGGCCTGTACTACAATCGAACGGACTATGTTCTGACCTTGACCTGTGCAGACAGCAACACAGCGACGAACATCGAGCGTATTGTCTTCTGCTGGTATCAGCTGATCGTCATGTTCATCTTCCCCGTCTTCGTCATGGTCTACTGCTACGCTTTCGTCATCCACGTCCTCTGGCTCAGCACCAAGGAACTCGACCGACTCACCCACGACTCGTCCTCCTCCTCCTCCAGGTCAGCTAAAACGCCGCCCCCGCCGTTTAAATCGTAACGAAACATTTATGTAGCGGCTAAGCTTTCTAGCGTTCAGTCAAGAAAGTTATTATTATCTTTAAGTTTCAAGGTATTAGAATCTCTTTGGTTGATATACGCAAGCATATATTTTAATCGATTGTATACATTTTTAAAACAACCTTAAAAGCACTAATTTAAATTACTTTGCTAGTCACGTGTGCTGCGTTTGTTAGAGGTACCTATCAGACGTTGTACCGAGTGTTTTGATACATACATACGTACATACATACATACATACATGCATGCATACATACATACATACATGCATGCATTCATGCATACAGAATGGAGAATTCGATAACAGAAGAATATTTTGCTCTTCGAGAGCTTTACCATTATTGTTGGTAAAGTACTGTAATTCTGTATCGAGAATAACCTTGGAGAGATTCGTAAAGACGCCATAGGAATGCCCAAATACATACTGACATACGACGTATTTAGCTTACGTTATCTGATAAGTATTACATTACCGTAGGATTGAGTACATTGACGGGAAACAACGCCTGACGCAGTCGAGAGAGCAGCTGAAAGGCATACTGCAACCCAAAGTCTGCAACACAGGACGCGCCTCAGACGCAAAGGATGCCAGGAAACAGGTATCACATTCACAACTGTTAGAAAACTTAAGCCCCTCAGATTCTGCAAGGTAAGCCAATATAAGTAAGTAAGTAACTAAGTAAGCAAGTAAAGTATCCCATATCCCACAAATGAGACGTAGTGGAGGAGAGGCAAACCAATATAAGTAAGAAAGTAAAGTATCCCATATTCCACAAATGAGACACAGTGGAGGCGCTCATTTCCTTTTCTTTAGTACCTTGAGACAGTAATGGACGAATCCCAAGGTCCTGGACATGGGGCCAATGCATCGCTAGGCTTGCCGTTTACTTCCCAGCTTACGCCGATATCAAATTATATTGCTTGGTGACAGAGAAACGGTGTGCGCAAACAACTTGCCCAGGGTCGTAACATGGAGTCGAAAGAATTAATGCATAACTAAATGAATTAGTTTATTAATTAATCGGTTGTTAGCTTTCTAAAAACCCTACGTCACCTATTGTCCTCAATGTGATTAAGATGATCTCTGACTATGTTCGCAATTTTCCCGAAGGTGATTAAGATGTTGCTGACCATCATCGGCGTTTTCTTCATCTGCTGTGGACCTAAGTGGGTTCTGAACATCATGAAGAGACACGACTTAAGCATTCTACACACGGACGTCGCTTTCAATATTATGGTGCGAAATTCCTTTTTCATCGAAACAAAAGAATGAGGTCAGGTAATGTAATCGCTACCTTATTGCAGGTAACAGTCCACATATATTGTGGTCACATAATAAAGCAGTAGGCGCCGATGCAATAGGGAGCAAATTTTGACCCATGCCTTCTGTCAAGGGGTCAAGAAGCTGCAGTCACCTCTCTCGATTTCGGTTCATTAGCCCAAAAGTGTCAACACAGACAGTAAACAAATTATTACGGGCAGTCAACTGAGTTTTTTTTTTGAAAAACCTGCCTTTACAACAGTAGATGTTAAATATACGAGAACATCTTGCCCCCGGGGCAAGCTACGACGATGAACAAGATGCTGACTTAGGGCGACGATTTCTCCAAGGCATAAGGCCTGACTATGGCAAAAAGACACCACCGTGGTTACAGAAGCCGCAAAGGTCAGTCCGTCCCAAGATCTAAGCCTGCTTTGTGTCTGTTACAGCTGACGCACCAATGATGACGACTCAGGCGCTCATAACTACCGCCAACAGAATCCGCATTAGGAACATAAAATTGTAGAATCCGCCTTAGGAACATAGAATCATAGAATCAGCATGAGGAACATCGTGATCATCTACACCTATAAATTGCAGAAAACTGTTCGCAGCTTTGGTTGTGTAGGCTATGGGTCTTCTGAGATCCTTCTCAATTAGCACTTAGGGTATACACCCTGAGGTATTCACCCTGAAATTCAAAGCCATGGCGCCGTCACTGCTCTGAGCATGATTCCACTGAAAGTTTCGATGCCCCCCCGGCCATTTTGTTCTAGCGCAAGCATTGCACATCACGTGGTTTTAACTCATTTCACATCGCATTACATCAGACCACAAGGCATTGCATTAGATCTCATTAATGCGCACTAGAATCCATCGCATAACGTTAAACTATGCAGCATTAGAACAGATAATATCGCATTGTCAAACGATCGGACTTCGAACTGTTGACTTGCGCGATTTGTAGCGTAGCGTTAACTCGAATAAAGCCACACAGTCTTTGTTTTTCTATTGTACATTAATTGACGGAACGAACAGTTCATTTACAACAGCGATTGAACCGTTCTTTCAGTTCTTAATGTACGCCGAAAATCAAAGACTGTGTGTCTTTTAATCAAGTTAAAACTACAAAAAAAGCTAGTCGACGGTTGGGTACACGATCGTTGACGACTTTGAAAGATCATCAACATCATTTAAACTGCATCTATTTTTTCAGCTGATGATTCATCTGCTTCCGTTCGTCCAGAGTTGCATCAATCCCTTCATCTACTGCTTTATGTCGTACAACTTCCGGCGCAGCGTTCGCAACATGTGCTGTTGGTGCCGTGGCACCGGAAGTCACATGACCCGGAGCCACGTCGAAGAGCGCAGACTCGTCACGATCGACCTTCAGACGCTGACGAAGACCGGCCGCGAGGTGTCGCTGCTGAGCCGCAGCGAAAAGAGTCCTCCGCCGCCGGCCTTGGCGCAGCTGCGTAAAGCGACGGCCGACCGCAACACGAATATATCACTGCTCTCTGACTGTTAGCTATAGTCCTTATAACGTCTGGAAGTGCGAGATACTATTGTTACAGCACAACGTATTCTCGGAATAGTGTCTGATAGAGGTGGACAGTAACGTGGCCAGAACGTTTCGTATGCACACCTTGACGATAAGTGAAGGTCTTGGATTGTAAATGCGACCCCTCAGCCGCCAAAGAAATCTTCAGGCGATGCCTCCATATACAGTAGGACCTTAAATTGTGACGTATTGTCAGACACTAGAAAAAGCCACTTTGAAACACTAAAGAGCCACTGTCCCGGGAACGGACATTAACATTAATTAGGCAAGCGAATGCAGCGCTTTTGCGACGTTCTTAAAAGGCGTTGAAACGAGTGTATAGATACATAGATGCATACATACTTTCATACATATTTACAGACATACTTACACATATGCGTACACCGTGTTTGCTGTCGGCCTAGGTCCCAGCGCAGTTGCTGAAGGATATTGCTTAACGGAAGTAGCCATTGTCTGGCTCGCGTATCTTGTCTTGGTCCCAGACTGGAATTCTCTTCCGGCAAATGTTCGCTAAAAGAAGTCTGTGTCGGCCTTCAGATCTCTACTAAAAACTCGTCTCTTCCTGGACTTATTTTCTCCATAGGTTGTTTCCGTTCCTTCTCGGACTCCCCTGCTAGTGCATCTCTTAAGTATTCAACCGGATCGCTCAGAAGCGCCGACTACGTCGCGAAAATGCATGCACGACCCCCGACAGGCGTTGGAGGAGCGAAGCAGCACAAATTGGCCAGTCCGGGGGTAATGAACCAGCCCACGGGAGCTCCCCAGTCGAGGTCAAGACGCAGCGGAGCCAGCACACGATCAGTTGGTCCTTGGGATTGTTCCATAAAGGAAAATGACCTACTGTGTGTCTTTACCTCCCGTTTTTCTGCATGTGTCATTGCCCGCACTCACACGGAGTACTAAGGCCTGGATTAAGCTACCTTGTTCATATTACACGGCCAACTTTGTGACGGTTGGAATACTTTGATACTGCCGCGTCCAGTGAAGGGACTCTAATATTAGATCCGGCGCAGTACAAACTGCTCTCTCATTCAAGTTGGTGTTTATTGCACAGCCTGTACTGAAATAGCTAAACGTACCAAAATATAGATGCTACTTTCGCATTGAGCATAAACCCCACTCCGTTTTTTGTCCACCTTGGATAACCCGGTCTGCCCTCTGCGGACGGCCTTAATTAACGACCCCTTTGTGCGACTGACAACACGAGCACACGTAGTCGAGATTGATTGATTGCTGTGCAAGTCTTGTAACAGAATCCACATAAATTTTGTGTCCGGTGTCGCTTCAAATAATCTAATTCTATTTGTCTTATTATTTTGCCAGTGTTAAAATCGCCATGCGCTCTGGCTTTCGCGCATATATTGCAAACAATGTCACGATGCTGTTAGATTAAGCGTGCTTTTTGGGATTATTCGATAATATTTAGAAGATTTATTATAAACTGAGTGCGTATTGTCGATGTTGTAAACATCGGCAAGTCGGCATCTGTTTGAGCTTCGGTTGTCTTAGTACACAAGTCGTGTGACTTTCGGTGACCTCTGACGGGTCGCCATCTTGGAAATTTACACAACTTTGTTGAGATTTTTTGTAATGTAAAGTGATTGCCAGCGATCGGTGCAAAAATATCCGAGTTCCAGATATTCCCTTTTCCGTGTTCGTTTCGAAAAGATCGAAATTTTGTGGAGTTATCACGAATCAATCGATTCTCGTGATGATCATGTTCTCACGTCTGTTGGTGTCGAACCTTCCACAAAGAAGTTGAATTCAGATCAGGGAATTGAATCTTTTTGCATATTGTCGATAAGAAGTGCTCTAGGTCTTAGATAAAGTTCTTAGTACTCTTAGAGTACTAAGTATTCTAGCATCTAGATCGAAATTCTTCATTTAGAAACCACTTCTTGTATATTTTACGTTTGATGTTACCACTGAGTTAAATTCAGAAGGATATACCTACTTTATTTTGAAATTAAAGAAATAAAAATGGCGTAATTAAGCTTTCACCAACCGGACATTAGTGTAAGCCTATGTACTGGGCAAGATGCTTTTGAAGTTTACATTTCTATTTCCACCTTGAAAGAGCAATTTATATAGCCTCAATCGACCCTACATCAGCAACTTACTGAGCACATAATCTGGACGGAAAACACCCTAGCCGAAAAACCCAAGCCAGAAAGTCTAAAAGGGGTAAAGGAGAAAATGCTGTCGTGGGAGCACAAACGAACTCCGGTCTGCTCAAAGAGGTGGCAGCTCCCAGCTCGTGAGTCACGGACACCACAGACGCTTTAGAAGCTGGTCGACCACCTGGTGAGAATATAACTGAGTTCCCGCTTCGGCAGGAGTCTCCCGCTCTGCGGCGTCCTGACAGCCGAGTTCATTATGCCATGGTCTCCTATATTTAGGAGTTTATGATTAGGCTCACATAGGGTGCACATGATGGCAAGGGTTGCAACTGGTGGCCGCTGTTGCCCCAGTGTGTACATAGGCCAGATGACAGTGCAGACTATCTGAGAGGTCATGTTATATGGCTTTGTGCTTTTGGGGGCGGCAAACTTGGGATTGTATCAGGAGTTTCGGATTTATATAGGGTTAAACGGCTTCCAGCAGAACTACTTAAGGCATGGACGAACTACCGTGGCATCCAGAGATGCGCACATTATTTGTCTTTAAGTGCGCACTTGCATATCCATTTAAAATATACCTGTTATGTAGTGTTAATCAACCTGGAGGTTGATAGGAAGAGGAGTCAGAGCAGCTATCACGTTTACTGTTCAACATCTACATACAGATTTTTGTCACAGAAGCGCTGGAGAATATAGATGACGGAGTCAAGGTTGGTGGGAATCTGGTAAATGCCATAAGATTTGCGGATGATCAGGCAATGGTAGCAGGTACCAATGCTGGACTACAGTGAATAATGGATGCGCTGAACAACAAATCAGAAGAATATGTTAGGGTGATAAAAAGAAAACAACAAAGTGATGAGATTGAGTAAATGCGAAGGGAAAAGAATAACTATTGTAGTCAATGGTACAAAGTTTAAAGTCTACCAGTTCTGTTACCTTGGAAGTCTAATATCAGATGACTGCAAATGCAGTGTCGAGATCAAGAGAAGAATATCAATGGGTAAAGAAGCATTCTGGAAGAGAGGACAACTTTTTACAGGAAGGCTGAATCTGGATCTAAAAAAAATATGGTGAAAAGCCTCATATGGAGTGCAACACTGTGTGGTTCTGAGACATGGACTACTGGAAAGGCAGAAACTGGAAACTCGAGACATTTGAAATGTGGATATGGAGAAGACTTGCCAAAATCAGCTGGAACGATTATAAAAGAAAGGAGGAGGTGTTGCAATTGGTAGAGGGAGGAAGGACACTGGTCATTACAATAAGAGGGAGACAAATGAACTGGATTGGTCATATACTACGAGGAAATTTTCTCCTGAGGACAGTGATCGAAGGAAGAACTGAGGGAACTAGAATTCCAGGAAGACCAAGGAATATGCTGTTGAACTGGACGATGGATAAAGGAAGAAGACTGGGCTACAAAGAAGTCAAGGAAACGGCACAGAACAGAGAAGAGTGGCGTCGTTGGATTCTTGGACCTGCCTAAGAGTAGAACACTGAAGAAGAATAGTGGCAATCGAGGAGTGGGGTTCATGAACAGAGGTTAGTAGAGCGGCAGTTGAAGCTGACTCGATTGTCGTTTGCAGCAGAGAAATCAGGGCTTGGGAAGTCGACGCAGCAATCAGACACTAACACTAATTTATATAGCGCCGTTGAATCGTCATCGTCGTACTGTTATCGACGTTTCATGTCGTTGGTGGGGTGATGCTGGCGATGCTGCTGTTTTGGCTGAGAAGCATGCTCGAAAACAACTGTGGCTTTAATGCTTCGCCTTAATGGGTCGACAAGGAATTGCCAATTCGGCGCATCGGAACGCAGAAGGCAGCAACTGATCGGTTGGAGACAATTATCGGCGGATTTATCGGCCCAACGGATGCGATTCCAGATTCAGAATCACAGTAGGTCTACGTCCATGCGCATCTTGTATGCGTAGGCTACTACTTTAGGCTACTACTGTAGGAAACTGCTGTACTACTGTACACTAACCAAAGCTGCAGTTTCTTACTTCGTATACCAGCAGACACAACTGTGCACTTAGGGCCGGTTTAACCACTAGGCGAACTAGGCCTCCGCCTAGGGTGGCACGTTTCTAGGGGGCGGCAGAAAAGCTACATAAAGAAATATTTTTTTAACATTGCCGCCGTTTTGCCAGCGTTTATTAATAAATGAATTATACGAAAATTTAAAAATTATTAAGTGCCATATTTTTGTTTTATTTAGAAGTAATAATGATTCGTAGATGATTATAATGAACGACGATACTAAATTAAAGATGCAGCATTCGGCCGCATTCCTGTGTGAAGATTATATTAACTTAGTTAATTTAATACTCGCACTTACCGCTGGTAAGTGCGACAGGTTCGCCTAGGGCGCCAAATACTCTGGCGCCGGCCCTGCGTGCACTGGCTTAGCGATGGTCTCTGAATAACCCGGGGTTACAGCACATATTGAAACTTACTGATCTGATGTTGCGCTCTCTTTTGTGCAAGATAAAATATTTTAAGCTCCAAGTCCTATATACTGACTTACCTGATTTTGCGTCCTGTCTGCACCCATTCCTATCCTTTCGCTACGCCAGTCCTACTGTTGCCCGAAACGTCTTCAGTATGACGCGGCTGTATGTTTCAGAATCTCTCAACCATCGCAGTACTCGGTTAGTTGGGCGCTACACTTGTGTCTGCCCTTGATGACGTATACGTGGTCAGTTCTAGCCAACTGGAACATTTATCAATACCTTTTGTAGGGCCAATGTAATGTAAAGTTTTAAAAAATTGTCAGCGCCACACACATTTATGTAAGAAAAGAGCAGTCTTTCCACCACCTTAGCGTATAGGCTAATCAAATCAAATACGCAGAAGCCAGGAAGTTGGGTAAGTTAAGTGCCATGTCAAATTGCAAGGCCGTTAAGCCAAGATGGCCTGCAGTGTGATGCTTACGAGGTAAATGTCTACAGTATGTAATGTATTCGAAGAATTTTAGAACACTTGAATCGCAATCGTGACAGTTTAAAAAGTTTCGTTTTGAGTTTAGAATGAAACCAAACAGTTGCTGGTTCGAGTCTGTAACTCGAACAGCAGAATGCTTGTAACAAACTGGGCAAATTGTTGTCCAATCGTCTCTCTCAGCAACCAGTAGAAGTTGGAATCGGTATGATGCGAAATAAGTTCCGGGGAAAAATCGTTCCGGCGTAAGCTTGGAAGTAAATGGCAAGTCTTGCGATGCACTGGCCTCGTGTCCAGGACCTTGGGAACTGGAATTCGTCCATTGCCGGCTCAAGGGTCGAAGTCTGGGAAAGGAGCGCCTACGCTACGATCTATTATTATTAATGACATCCAACTATTCACCTGTTTCCGAATTATTTTAACAACTCTATAGATCATTTTCTTCGTATGATTAAACAAATATCCTCCTGGATGACATCTAACCTCTTGTGCCTGTGTCTAATACGAAATTCCTACTTTTTGCCTAAGTGATCAGCTCAAGAAAATTCCTAACCCCTCTATCCCCTCAACCTGGACTTTGCGTCCACTAACAGATTTAATAATAACTTTCCTGTCCGCAATTTAGGTGTAATAATTGAGCAGAACGTCACCTTTTTGATCATATCACCCACCTTTCCCGCTCTTTCTTCATGCATATCCGTGACCTTCGCAGAAGCCGCCCTTTGCTTGACCTTAAAACTGCATCAACCAACGCCACATCCAAAGTCCATGCAAAACTTGATTACTGTAATTCACTTTTCCTGAATATAGGCAAAACCCAGATAAACCGCCTTCAAGCAATCCAGAATGTTCTCGCTCGTGCTGTCACCAAATCTCCCAAACACCATCACATCACTCCTGCTCTCAAATCACTTCGCTGGCTTAAAATACCTGAAGGAATAGAGTACAAAGTCAAATCACTTACCTGTAGCACACTTCAATCCTTCCAACCCTCCTATCTTCGTGAGTTAGTTACAATCCAACAACTCCGTTCAACCCGCTCCTCTTCTGACCTAACATTTCTCCGCCTTCCTGTCACCTCATCTTTAAAATTTGGAAATCGCTCCATAGCCATAGCTGCTCCATCCCTCTGGATTAAACTCCCGCCAGAATTACGACCAATATCTGACCCATCTTACGAACCCGTCATCACTTGACCCCTTGCAATCTATGCGCAGGTCTTCCACTCAAAACTTAAAACACTCTTGTTTCGCAGATCATATACTGATTCCTCTTCTTCCCCTTATCTCTCCTGCAGATCCAATTCCAAACATCATCCGCCGTAGCCGTCAGACTGCCTGCCTGCCTGACTCTTGGATCGTGACCTAGAACCGAACCCACCTTGCCTATCGACTTTGTTTTGACTGAGCGTCTCTGAATAAGCTGGTTCCCGCGACCGCGTTGGGAGCTGCTGTAGAAATTTCGAGATCACGATACTACGGGAGATGGAAGCTTTACTTTAATGTTTTTGTCCTGTTATCGATTAACACATGATAAAATTACAGGTTTCTCAAAATCTTACCATTATCTTTCATTTGCCATTCGGTGCGGTTTGGTCGCTCATAAGAATTACGTCATTAATTTCTCGGCTTGTTAACAATCGGTTGCCATGGTTATTACAAGAGATTATTTGGTTTTTAGATGGGACTTAAGCAGTAAAAAATCAATATTTAAGAGTTTTGTTGACGCCGCAGTTGGACTTTAATCGAAAATTTGTGAAGTCTGATTGGAATCTTGTTTGCATCGTCCAAGAAAGAATTGAAAACAGGTCGCGTTTAGACCCTTGCAGTTGGTAAACAGAATATTCGAAATTCAACTAGGCTCAGATGTACAGAAATGTATAGAACAACTGCGACAGTATTCGATCCGATTTCAACGAATTAAACTTCGGACCACAGTTATAAATGTGCGATCGTTATATGATGCTCTTCAAAGAGCGATTGGCTTAATAAGACTTCAGTCTTCGTACTTGGACGTCGGTTTGCTAACTTAAGTTTATTTTAAACATATGTAGTTGTCTCCAACAATTTAAACCAACCTCGTCACTTCCTCGAATAGTTGTCGGCTCTCAAAAGACACTTATTTGAGAAGAACTAAAACCACTGAGCTCAGAAGGATCAACAATTCTGACCTTCAAGAACCCAGTTAGAAACCAGTTTCAGACATTTGATTACATTGAATGACACCGGTGTCTGTCTGATCGGATAGAATCCGGAAGGAAGTTAAATACCTACAGGCCTGCTGCACATGAATCGAGAATCCAGTTTGTTGTGCAAACTCAGAGGAAGGAATTGATGTGCATTCAAGAATTTCCTAGACTTGCATCTCAGAGGTAGCAACTGCTTATAATACCTTTCACAGGGTAAACTATACGGTAACTGCTCATGTTATTACCTGCTTCTTTCAATAATATTCAAATGGAATCTAAAGATTATCTAGCTTCGTTATCGTAATGCCCAAGGCATCAATCGATGGTCGCTTCAAGTGAAATCGTAATTCAAAATCCTAATACATTGGAGCAGAGAGGTTTAATTCCTATAGGTCAAAGAAACCAGAAGGTAGACTACGGTGGGTAAGTAAGTTGAAACAGATGAATCTTACTTAAGTTTAGACATGAATGGCATCAAAGAACTAACAGAACGAATAGAACTTGGCAGCGAATTCCAAAGCAGTGGCCCAGCAACCGAAAGCACTCTAGAACCCAACAATAATCCTCATAACAATAATCTGAGCGTGAAGGATATTTAGTTTGATGCCCAAACACAACCACAGCAATCCAACAGGAGGATTTGCGCTGACAGCGAGTTGTCTCTTGCGCATGGGCGCAACAAGATTCGAACCCCGAGAGCAGAGGGGAAAGCAAACATATTTAACCATTAATAATAATAATAATAATAATAATAACTACAACAAAAACATTAACAATAGCAACAACAACAACAATAATAATTTTAATAATAATAATAATAATAATAATAATAATACAATTTATATAGCGCCGTAACACAACCGAGGTCGAAGAAAGGGCGCTGTACATTCACCAGTGCATTCAGCCGTCTAAGGATAAGCTAAAAAGGGAAGTTTTTAGCCGTGATTTACTAGGATGGTCCACTCCACAAACTGCAGTGATACAAACACCAAATCACTCATAAACATTTGGCTAGAACGCTCCAAATCATGAACTCTGGCAGTTTTGTGAGGTAGAAACCAAGTCACCTGATAAACTATGCGGCTTTTGATTCTAATACGACGATCCAAGAGTCAATAGCTGTAGCGTTCTCGACCTTGTCGATGTCTTATGTTTCTGGTTGTTGCTTTTAAGAGACGGGTTCGAAGCCGCATAGTCGAGGATGACTATCAGACCACGAAACTTCACATGGATCATCCTTTCGGAGAGACAGCGTCGCTATCTTGCGGCCGTATGTTTCGTGCTCGCCATCGTCCAGTCAATCATCCACGTCATCTACATCGGGTGTGGCGCCTACTTGTCTGAATACCTAAAACAGTTCGACATCATCACGAGCGGGAGATACGGAAGGACGCCTCACATATGTTACATAACAATCGGTGTCATTGGGATCGTGATGCATGCCATTGGAATTAAGGTAACATTTATTCTTTTACTTTTACTGTTGAATTGATATGGATAAGATTAGGTTAGTCTAGACTAGACTAGATTAGGTTAGATTCGATTAGACTACACAAGAATATATTTTGGACTGGACAAAACCGAACTCGGTTAGAGCAGATACACCTGGATTGAATTGTATGAGAGTGGATTAGATTAAAGTTGAATATATCACAATAGATTAGAATAGAATAGATTGGATTTGATCCAAGCAAACTGAATCGGATCAGGTTACTGTAGACTATCTTAGATTATAATTTAATTAGATTAGAAGGAATTAATTTAGAATAGACTCGATTGGATTGTTATGAATTCGACGGCTTATATTCGAGCCTACTACTTACGTTGGCTAAAATTGATTGATTTCGATTGTGTTATAGGGTATTGGATTATTTAAAATTCGGCAAGTCTAATTTGGATTCGACTGGGTTCTATTAAATTGAATTTGAGTAGTTTAGATTGAAAGTACTTGCGCTATATCAGTATGACAGAATGGCTGAATGGTTGAGATATTTGCCCGCAAGGCAGAGTATGTGTGAGAGGGTTTGCTCCAAACCTGATGTGGTCAAAGGCCATAGGAACCGTGAGCAAATCTACAAACGCCCTGTTGGACCAGCGCCATCGACTGATGCCTTACCTCTACGCGGTCGTTATCTGTGGCCCGCCCCTCTCTGGAGCATCGCCATTTCTCACAACAGGTTGCCAGACGTCTCAATTCTGGGTTCATCTCCAGGCTTTGTGCAGTCAGAAATTTAGTGGGGCAGGCCAGACTTCGCCACTTGCATCCATGAGTGGGGAGGGCATCCTGCTGGTCTCTTCCACTCAATCTCTCGGGAGCTGGATATCACAGCTCACAAGTATGTGTGCGTCCTGTTCGTCATCACAACGCGAGATATGATGGCGCTATAACATATAAGAAAAGGAAAATAAACAAATAAATAATTAAATGAATAAATATATATGCTTGTGATATCTTTTCGCAAAGATGTGCTTGGCCATGACCGACTGGCGAGTTCTGTTCCGTAGGCAGACGACCTATCAGTTCATTGGGGTCCTCTACATGTCTCTGCTGTTCTTCTACAACATAATCATCGCCTTCGGCATGTTCTACAGCGGCTCTCAACAGAAAGTCATCAGAGATGTAAGCAGTCAACAAACAGGCCATTATCAATAGCTTAGACAGTCAATAAGCAGGCCATTATCAATAGCTTAGGCAGTCAATAAGTAGGCCATTATCAATAGCTTAGGCAGTCAATAAGCAGGCCATTATCAATAGCTTAGGCAGTCAATAAGTAGGCCATTATCAATAGCTTAGCTTACAGTCAATAAGCAGGCCATTATCAATAGCTTAGGCAGTCAATAAGTAGGCCATTATCAATAGCTTAGGCAGTCAATAAGCAGGCCATTATCAATAGCTTAGGCAGTCAATAAGTAGGCCATTATCAATAGCTTAGACAGTCAATAAGCAGGCCATTATCAATAGCTTAGGCAGTCAATAAGTAGGCCATTATCAATAGCTTAGGCAGTCAATAAGCAGGCCATTATCAATAGCTTAGGCAGTCAATAAGTAGGCCATTATCAATAGCTTAGGCAGTCAATAAGCAGGCCATTATCAAAAGCTTAGGCAGTCAACAAACAGGCCATTATCAATAGCTTAGACAGTCAATAAGCAGGCCATTATCAATAGCTTAGGCAGTCAATAAGTAGGCCATTATCAATAGCTTAGGCAGTCAATAAGCAGGCCATTATCAATAGCTTAGGCAGTCAATAAGTAGGCCATTATCAATAGCTTAGGCAGTCAATAAGCAGGCCATTATCAATAGCTTAGGCAGTCAATAAGCAGGCCATTATCAAAAGCTTAGGCAGTCAACAAACAGGCCATTATCAATAGCTTAGACAGTCAATAAGCAGGCCATTATCAATAGCTTAGGCAGTCAACAAGGCATTATCGAACTAGCATAGGCAGTCAATAGGCCATTTTGGCCATTGGGACCATCGGTTGATGTCTTGTGCATTAGACACCGGAGCGATAGAATTTACTAATAGGCCTATTAAAATCATCAAAGTGTAAGAGTAAACACAGCCTTATCAAAAACATAGGCAGTCAACAGGACCTTATCAAAGTGCTGTTAGTCAGAAGGACATTATCAAAAGTGCAAGTAGGCCTAACTGTAGTTGCAATCAATTTTTTTTAGTGCTGCTTCAAGAAAATCGTATCCGTTGCGCTTTCTACATTAACCTAAACGATGTTAAATGTCATTAAGAACAGAAAGTTCATCAGCTAGCAAACAATGCTCAGATAATTAGGAAAGTCACCATTGGTAAGCTCTCGCAAACACGTAGAACCCAACCAACGGATTCCCATTCATAGTAGGTCGTGAACAGCATGTTAAGCGTTGCTGAGCCATCGAGGATGAGGAACGACGACAGGCGATCTGATCCACCGCCAGGTGGCAGGTGGTTGTCTCGCTGTCCAGCAATTCCTCACGGATGATAGATGATGCGGCTTTCAGAAGTCGCTTATAGCCAGCACATCGGCGCAGGACAGGCAACATTCGATTTGTCGCAGAACCTCTCCGTGATTAATGGTCGATGCCGCTCGAAATTCTCTTCTCGCTCTTCCTTCGCTAAATCCAAGATTTACCCGATTGATGAAGGCATACAGATCTGTAGGCTTAACCGTCCAGCTGGACATCTGTCAGACCCTTGTCACCCCTTTATGGTAGACGGGTCCACTTGGCGGCGTTGTATCGATTGCATGCGACAAAAAAGCCGTTCAAAGCGCCCAAAAACCATGCCGGAGTCGAGAAAAGACCGAAACGCAGGCTGAGCCGCTGTAGAAGTCTGAACAAATGAGAATTATCAAGCTAATTCCGACCAATAACAGAGGCTGACACCATCAATATAGCCGCAAACATTCGCAGAAGTAGTCAACAGGGCGATATCAAAAGTGTCAGTACTCAACATGGCTACTGTCAATGGTTTACTGCAGACTGTAATCAGTCAACGGTGTGAGGATCCAACCGAACTGTTACTGATTGTACTGATAGCTGATTGGTTGATTGCAACGCAGAATGTGGGATTCGAGGCTCTTCCGATTAGCCTACCTTGAGTCACATATGATCCCTTGGGATTTAGAAAATTTTCCGAGATTAGAAGTTAACTCTGTCCAGCTCTGGCAGAGTGATGGCACAGAGGGAACCAACTGAAATGAAAGCGTTGAACTGTCAATGCGAGGCGTTGGAAAAGTTTATGCCGTGTCTCTTGGATCTCCGGAGACGTTAGTGAGGCTTCATTCCAGCTCTGTAGTGAAAGCCAGATCAGCGCAATTGATTGCACCAAGAGTTTCAAAAGCTTAATAGACGAATTGCTGCACACCAATACATGAACCCTCAAGAAAAAAACTCAGTGGAGTAGTTCTTCACTATGCTTCATTATTATTATTATTATTATTATTATTATTATTATTATTATTATTATTATTATTATTATTATTATTATTATTATTATTATTATTATTATTATTATTATTATTATCAGTAGTAGTAGTAGTGGTAGTAGTAGTAGTAGCAGCATTGGTAGTGGTAGTAGTGGTAGTGGTAGTAGTATCCATCAGAAACAAACAAATAGTACAGGAGCAAGAAATGTATCTGGAAGTCTGTTAACATGTCTCTGAATGCAACGGCATAATGAAGCAATACTTATTATTGTTATTATTATTATTATTATTATTATTATTATTATTATTATTGTTGTTGTTGTTGTTGTTGTTGTTGTTGTTGTTGCTGCTGCTGTTAGTGGTGTTGTTGTTGTTGTTGTTATTATTATTACGTGGCCTTACCTTATCTTACCGGACAGGAGATTATCTCATATAACCTACCTATCGCTGCTTTTCCTTACCTTGTTGTCGCAGTCGTTTGGCGAAAGTTTCGAGGAAGCAATGAAGTTTTACAGGACGAACGTGGACAAGAAGGAGGCAGTAGATCGAACCCAGTTCAGGTTCAAATGCTGCGGGAAGGACGACTGGTCGGATTGGGAAAGGACTGGATGGATCAACCTCGAATACATCGACACTAGGGAAACGTTCGTACACAAGTCAGTACATAATGACATCAAATCCCTTTTTAACCTCATTATTGGCATATTCCATATTCATACGCCAGGCCTGATGTTGCAGCTTGCTCCATCCATTACAGGTTACTATGAGGTCAGAAAGAGCGGGTGGCGTAAAGTGGGTGAGGTAAAGTCGCTGGCTGATCCAGGTGTTGAATATTAAAGAGCCTATTGTACAATGGTAGAGGTGTATTAATGTGTAACATACTTGTAGCTTCTTAGTTCTTGCGAATTCTGAGGACTCAAGACCATTTCAAAGTGTCAACGAAAAACTGAGGACATTTTGTCTGTTTTGGATATCACAACTTTTCGAAGGCCATTTTCAAATCTCAAAATTTTTGATGACCTTAGGTTTTTCTTTCTTTCTCGGAACTTCGTTACTTTTTCAATAGTTTTGATAACATTTCTATTTTATATATAGTTTTATTATTTCTCTTGACTTTCTGACCTTCTTTATTAGGAAACCCCTGTCCAAACCAGTTAGGACCAACTTAGTGGCGTGCCCCCAAATTAAGTGGAGCGTGGCCGAAATACCCCATCCACTCGTATCCTTGCTTGAGGTTTCTGAGGTGAGGTGAGTACGATGAATTGAGCACGGTGAGTAAGATAGGGTAAATGAGGTAAGCGTCTTCATTCGCATCTATATAGCGCCTTCTATATACCTCTCGATGGGGCTTCTAGTCAGCCTAAATGCCGTTAAATTTCAGGAAGAAAGTAAAGTTCATCTGCATGTAAATGCTGCTGAAATAGCAGGGAAAGTTTCCACTTGGTCGGCCCTCGGGCACACGTAGAGCAAAGACAACGGATTCCTGTCCATGACTGACTAATGATTGAGTTCTGGTCTCCTGGTCCGGGCCGCGCTGAGAATTATAGATGACGGTTGCGCACACTTACACTTGCTTACCAACTGTCGCTCCTTGGGCTGATCGAATGTGTCCCGTCCAAATATCCCGCATGCCACCAGGTCCATCGTGCAAGCTACAGCATTCGTCAATAGCCGACCGTACCGTTGTCGAGTACCTCTTTTGATGCCAGTTGGAAGACTCTGGCTCGCCGGTGGATTGGCCAATCCCTAATGTGTCATTCACGAGTGGCATACGTCTGGGTTCCACATTTTCCAGACGGTACACCTGGGCGAAGCTGTTTACTGTCAAACCCTCCAAAATTGGTGCCTGGTTTCGAAGATTGAAGTGACCGATTTGTGTTCAACATTGCACGAAAACTAAGGCGAACTTCATTAACTTTCGAATACATTCTATAAGCATACCATAATAATTATCCGGCGAACTCCGATTAAGACAACTAAACTAAACTAAACGCCCATATCGTAAGAGGCACGTGACTGTGGCCACATATACAATCACATCCACCTATGTGTATGAGGTGTAGTGAGTCAGTTGTGATGAGTGAGATGTGACGAGTAAGATACACTGTAGCTAAGTTGAGTGACAAGCAATCGTTCACATTTTACACGCCTCGCTAGATCAACAATGCAGTTGATGACTGGGTGATTAAACTTTCGGCTGAAGCGCGAAGAATCAATTGTGCAATCCGCTCCTATAGAAAAATCCCGTACCGAATTCCATCAGCCAAGCTGAAAAACGATGTTGCTATCAAAGGGCTGAAATGACTTATCTAAGGCGGCTGCAATGACTCTGAAGTCACTTAATGGCCTTTCGCCGCTGCAGTGGGTGGGATTTTGAGTCCTGGAGGGTCTGGTGTGATGTTGGCCAGTTGTCGAGATGGCGTATAGAGAGGTACGTATACCAGGTCGACAGAATCCTCTTAATTAAAATGAAGCCATGTCTGGTTATCACAGTCAGTGTAACCTCTCAGTTGCTAGACCTTATAACACCCAATCTCCTTCACCTGCTGGACCTCATAAAACTCAATCTCACTTTACCCACCCAACTTAATAACAGTGATAACACCCTTTCTCACTTCACCCACCCCACTTCATAGTGCTTACCCGATCTGACCTCATGTTTATTTACTGTAACCTCTCATTACATGTTACGTGCTTACTAAACCTCAACCTAGACAAAAACCATCTCACTGCATTTCACATTCTCTCTTCGCTTCATCCATCATCACCTCCACACCATGTTTCCATTCACCAAACTGACTGGATCTGATCTGCCCTTGCATCTTCTCGCTTGACACCATCGCCACGTCACCTGTTCTGCTACCCTATCTCGTGTCTGCCTAGTGCTCTGCCCGGTTTCTTTCCGCCTGTCCTGACCATCGTTTTTCGTGGTCATATAGACAGCTGGATCGCGGGGTCTTCAAGACGGACAGCGTCCCATTCAGCTGCTGTGACCCGAAAGCGATCCGTCCCTGCATCCACAAGAACGTCAAGGAGGACAACCTTCACTACCGCTACAACCACGCTACAGACTTAACGATCTACGCGAGAGGTTGTGCCGAAGGAATGACGGAACACATTCGCCTCTTTTTCTTCCAGAATCTCAGATACCTCTTTCTGGGAGAACTAGTTGTACATGTAAGTGTAAATGTATCGGTTTTATATAACGACCGTATGGCCTTGACTCTGCTCATTTTGCAATGAATTTATCGGGTGAGATCCTTCACCACCGCTGCCCGTTTGAATGGGCGCCATGCCATTTAAAGTCTCCGTGCACCGACCGTACTAGCCCGAGATTTAAATCTCTGAAATAAGCCACGACCATTACGCGAACCTGGGATCCTCACGCACAGAGGCTCCTTGGCGTACGCACTTACCGATGTAGCTAACTAGGCTAGTCAGGTATTACGGGTCCATCATCATCACTGTCGTCGGCGTAATTATCCTCATTTTATTTTCTTCTTCCTCTTCCTGTTCTTCATTATCGTCGTCATCGTTGGCACCTTGATCATCATGCTTATCTTCACCTTAATCATCAACATCATATTTTTTCTACTTCTCCTCCTTCTCCTTCTCCTTCTCCTCCTCATCGTCACTATACTCATCACCTTTGCCTTTGTCTTTGCGTTCATCATTATGCTCATTTTCATCGTCGTCGTCATCATAATCTTTTTCTTATTCCTCTTCTTCCTCATCCATTTCTTATTCTTCCTTTTCATCGTAATAAGAGATTAACGTGTCAGACGTCAAACTTAAATCCGAGGAAAAAATTTAATTTCATGCTCGTCATTATCCTCATCATTTACAGTAGCAATTGTATCATCAGTATCATTATTGTAGTCATCATCAGCTGCATTAACGGCATCTTCGTCATCATCATCTTCGTCTAATCACCTTATTCATCACAGTCGACGTCTTCATTGTCGTTTTCATCAATATCATCACTATCATTGTCTCATCATCATCAGCATCATCATCATCATCGTCATCATCATCATCATTTTAATCATCATCCTCACCATCACCATCATCATCATCATCATCATCTTAATCATCATCATCATTGTTATCGTTGTCGTCATCATAATCATTAAAAATAATAACATAGGATTTTCATTATCAATACCTCGGTATCAATAGATATCTAATGTTTCGTTGATCGCGCGATTGTTTCAGTTCGTGCTTATGGTGGCATTTCGATACGTCCAGACGTCAATGGAGCTGGCGATGAACTGGGGCGACCCAACCCAGTCGGCCCAGGGATACCTCTTCGTCTGCGGTGTGGGACCAATTCCCCCAGGAGCCACGTCCAACCCAACCGTTCTACAACAGCGTCAGGAAATGCTCGCCAAAATAGCCGAGACCAGTATGCGTTTTCTATAGAAAGTATACACCATCGTAATATGTGATGTCATGTCATGTATATTAATTAAAGTCATTTAATGCAAAGCTTTCCAGTGTAAAAATATTATTTAGTCGTGAAAGCCAAGTTGCTGTCTGATCTTTGGCTGAAATTCACTTAGTCTTATTAGACTGCTTGGCTTAACTGTTGCTCGTCTCTTTAAAGCAACCTACCTTGAACAACCCAGATCACGTCTTACATCAGCTACTCCCACCAGTTAAAACCCTCAGTTATTCCCTACGGCCCACGCCCATGATCGTATTACTCCTCTTGCTGCAACTTAGCGCGTAAATGTTTTATTATTAGGATGTTGTATGCATATTAAATTTTCTTGTGTTCTTAAATACTTGTAAACCGATGTGCGATTAGCTATTGGTTAATAAAGAATATACTTACTTACTTACAATTACTTCTGCATTCATTCTGCAGAGAACCTCGAAACGGCGGAGATGACAATAGCCAAGTTGAACGAGTACTACATGTCTTTGGGCGACAACCAAAACAACCGGAACGTATCGGGCAACGCAGCTGATCAGTCGAACTCTCGCAGCGACCACCCTTCCGTTATGCTAGATCCTACCATCGCCCTCTTCGGTGAACTAGATTCCACTGGCGTCAGGTCTGCTCCGCAAGTTTCCGCTGGCGACACTTTCGCCGCTCTGGCTGAGAAACCTCAAGAATCGCCTAGAGGTTTGAATACAGGCGATGACGGGAACACTTTGGCGTCAAGCATTTCGTCTGGTAGAGGAAAACGACTGTCGCTTCCCGCGACCCCTAGCACGACCACCTTCCCTCAGGATACGAGCTTCTCCCCACAGACTGGGCCCTCGAGGCTGATAAGACCGGCACCCGTCTACCCGCCCCGCTCAGCTTCGGCTGCTCTTGGTTCGCGCGCTCCAAGTCCCAGCAGAAGTCATGCGATTCCATCTCCTCCTAGCGGACTTTGGAAACCACCAGAGTTCTTCGCGAGCACAACTGCCTCAGCTAGCACCAGCCTGACCGAACCACCCTCCATCATCGATGCCCACGGTATCCAACAAGAGACTGGCGATGGCGCTCTTAGTTTGAAGTCTGCTACAGTCTTGGTTTATCCGAAGCTCCCTCCTCCTCCGCCACCACCAACGGCATCCACTTCGAAAACCCACCATAGACAAAGGTCGCATCGAATCGACTCCGTACAAAGTCTGCATTCAGATACAGGCGCCAGTACGACCCACAGAGGCGATGCGGCGATTCCTCTGCTACGTGTCAAAGGCGAAAACTATCTGCACAATGTATCCAAAACGAAATCTATCCACGCATCTGCATCCGAACCTTTGAAGACCGTCCCTAGGTCAGGGAATCTACCCGTAGCTCATCAACATCCAGTCAACTCACAGACGAGACACCCAGGTCCAACTCCGCCGCTTCTGCCTCCTCCGCCTCCGCCTCCACCTAACCAACCCATAAAGGCTTTACCTACTGGTCAGAAACATAGTCACAAGGCTGCTAACCAAACTGGAAACATTGCACCTCCCTCGAAACCGCCCACACAAAGCGTGTTTCATCCAAATACTCCACAAACTGTAAATGTGTCCTATCTGTCTCCAAATCAAAATGCCTTAGCTGCCGTTCACCTACCGAATCAAAACGCATCATTCTATCGCACTGCTTATGAAACTGGAGAGCTTGTACCTCCCTTTCAATCCCAGGATCAAACTTTTGTTTTCAACCCAACTGGACTTGTAGTTTCGCATCCTCATCATCATAAAGCAGGTGCATTTCCTTCTCTAGTTAACGAAAGTGGGAGCGTGGGGACCCATCAAAATCAGAATCAGTTTGGTGCTTCTGAAAAACCGGGAGTTATGCTTTCCACTCCACTGCTACAGAACACGAATATTATACCCCAGACTCTCAAAAATCAGATGGAATACTCGTCTTCCGCGAATCAATACTATCAACGCGGGAAAATAGTGCAGGGGAACAAAAGTGGCATTCCAGTTACACAGCCTTCTAGCCCAACTTTCGCCCCGGTACATATTCTTTCTGTACCGCCTCCACTTCCAGCACCACCACCACCACCTCCTCCTCCTCCTCTTCCCCCTTCCCTGCCACGTGATCATCATCAAAGTAGGCAGACTTCCGATCACACGACCTCAAGTGCACTTCAGTCTGTCTCTGTGCAGGACAGTGCAACGCTTGCTTGGGCTCCCAGTCAAAGCGTCCATCCAGCTGAGACGCTCGGAAACCTAAATCTCTCTTCCCAGATTCTCTTTAAAAACCACGGGGTTTCCTTTTCTCATGAAAATCACACTCAGAACGAGCGCTCGTTTTTGAGCTCGTCGGAAAGCAGCCATGCGCCTCGACCTTCACCCTCTGCACGACTCACGCAGATTCAACAAAAGACGACGAGCTGGGCTGATCCATCAGCGGCACACAACGCACCTCAGCAATCAAGTAGCATCAGCTTCAGCACCAGCAGCGTGCTCGGATCTTCAACAAATGCCTATCGCCAGAAAAAGCCTCCGGTTTCTCCAGTCTACCCGGCGACTTACTTCCTTTTCAATGAAACAGCGTCACGCCCGTTCATCTTCCCCAACTACTATCTGCCGCTTTGGTACTATCCCGCAAACTTTAATCGTTCCGCAAACCCGTCGTACGGAAAACCAAATAAGCCGACCGATAAAGCTGAAAGCAAACAAGATCAGGGTGATCCAAATGTTTCTAGAGGCGTTCGTGAAGTTGAGGCGCCGGCTGAGCCTCAGGGTTTCCTGGATCCTATGTCAGCGGCTGACTCAGAACGACCAGCAGGCATCTTTGGCGGTCTTGCGGATCGTATGACGGATGCAGTGACACCCGATCCAATGGATCTTCTGGAGCATTTCTCGAGCTTGTTTGATAGAAATCACGGTGGTGCTGATCATGACGATTACGGTGGCGATTATGGCGACGACGATGATAAAGACGATGACATGGACTTGGATGACCTGGAAGATAAGAAAAAGAAAAAGAAAAAGAAGGAAAAGGAAAAGAAGAAAAAGAAAAAGAAAAAGAAGGAAAAGGAAAAGAAGAAAAAGAAGAAAAAGAAAGAGAAGGAAAAGAAGAAGAAGGAAAAGAAGAAGAAGAAAAAGAAGAGAGAGAAAGAAGACAAAGATAAGAAAAAGAAGCGAAAGAAAAAGAAGAAAAAGAAAGGAAAAAAGAAAAGAAAAAAGAAAAAAAAGAAAAAAGGGGACAGGAAGAAGAGGAAACGGAGAAAGAAGAAGAGGAAGAGGAGGAAGAAAGGCAAAAGAAAGAGAAGGAAGAAAAGAAAAAGGAGGAAAAAGCGACGCAGGAAGAGCAGGAAGAGAAGTAGGAGCCGAAGGAGCAGGAAGAGAAGTAGGAGCCGAAGGAGCAAGAAGAGAAGTAGGAGCCGAAGGAGCAAGAAGAGAAGTAGGAGCCGAAGGAGCAGGAAGGGTAGGAGGGGCAGGAAGGGTAGGAGGGGCAGGAAGGGTAGGAGGGGCAGGAAGGGTAGGAGGGGCAGGAAGGGTAGGAGGGGCAGGAAGGGTAGGAGGGGCAGGAAGGGTAGGAGGGGCAGGAAAGGTAGGAGGGGCAGGAAGGGTAGGAGGGGCAGGAGAGGAAAAAGACGTAAAAGACGCTCAAGAAAGAAAAGGCCAAGAAAACGACGACGCAGCCGACGCAGGAGGTAAGTTGCGTTTTTAATTAGTGAGTTACGCTTTTATTACTAATGTTACTGAGTTCGGGTTGTATAAAAAAGTCAGAAGTTTAATTAGTAATTTATATTTAAGTCAGAACTTCAGAAAAATAATAAGTTAGGCTTTTTACTTTAAAAGTCGGGGCTTTCATTAGTAGTTAGACTTTAATTAATAAGTTGTGTATAATCATGCCTGCATACATGTATTTATCTATAAAGACATTTATATAGCCAATCTTTAAGACTTATCGAAATCATTACATGTCGGGATATAATCAAAGGAGATGAGGCTGAAACATAAGTTGCTGACCTGACCCCCACAACACAGTAAAAGATTGTTCCGACTGGATAGTCAGAGGCGTTGAAGGTGGCATATTGGGCATGTTCCAGTTGATGTACGGATACTGAACAAATCTACGTGATGGAGCAGCAGAGGGTAGTAGTCGCCTACTCTGTTGACTGGAGATTGGAACACATGCCGAGGCCGTACTGAAGATTTTTAAGAAGAAGATTTTTAATTGAACCATTCCTGAATAGTCATACAGATACAGTCAATGCAACTTTTAGCTGGCCATTAGTTACCATCAGTGGCACCACGCGGTCCCGCTATGGGTCCATTAAACGTGATGCCCGGTTATATTTATCTAGAGCCACAGCAGCGTTGAACGAAAGCTTACGTCGTTTGATCCAAATCAAACGGAGTAGGTACAAGCTGTTCGTGCAGAGTGAGTCGAAATGGTTTGGCCATTGACGTAGTTCGGCCAATTGCACTGGAAGTATATTTTGGTAACCGGCTGAACATTCCAGTCACGTCTTGAATTGTGGCGTTCCACAAGGTTCTGTACTAGGTTCCTGTTTACATAGCATGCGATTCCACTCGATTTACTACTTACTGACTGCTCCCTTGACTACCACTTTTACGCTGATATAATGTTCAGCTATTCCTCTCATTTAACACAATTGCACGTCTAATTCTGTTCTTCGACTACCTGCTTCTTGCTTCAGTTTTTGGTGATGTTCAGCCTTGGTTAGCTATTAGTAAACTTCTTCTGAATCCTTCACAAACTGAATTTCTCCTTCTAGGCACAAGCCAACAACTCCGCAAATTTTATTACTTTACAACTATTTAGTTTGGGGACTTGCTTGTCAATCGTACGCCATATGTAAATCAGCTCAATTTCATAAAATTCACATACGGGATATTCATAGAATCGGACCTCTTTTGCCGCACACTATCTTAATCCCACTAGCTAATGCATTGGTTTCAAGCAGGCTTGTCTAATCGTAACAGCACAATGTTGGGTTTTACAGCGCTCTCGGTGGCTGGTCCACGGCTTTGGAATTCGCTGCCAAGTTCTATTCGTTCTGTTAGTTATGTGATGTCATTCAGGTCTAAACTTAGTACTCATCTGTTTCAACTTGCTCACCCAACGTAGCCTAACTTCTGGTTTCTCTGACCTATAGGAGAAATTCGACCTGGCTTCTCCAATGGATTATGATTTCGATTACGATTTTTCTTGAAGCCATCATCAGTTGATGTTTTGTGCATTATGATAACGGCGCTATAGAATTCATTAAGTTAAATTAGAAAGTGTACTATGGGAAATTAAGACAGATTACCTCTTTTCGTTATTACACCCTGTTCAATATTTTCTCAGTTCAAAGACTTAGTAATTCACGTTATAATGTTATGGGACTTCACATTCTAATTCGTAGTCTTTGTCTTCATAAAGACTGTATAGTAATATCTGGTTATTTATGTAGCGCCTTGTTAGAACCTCTCAAGGGCGCTACATAAATATCCAAGTGCATAAAGTTACACAAGATGCACCTGACTGCATCGTCATCGGCAGCGGAGAACAATGAAGCGACACGATTAAAACTGTGTAATGTAAACTAAGATAATGTCGCTAAAATTAAGTAACGTAAGACAAGTACGATAATTTGATAGGTCTTAAAAATGCGCCTACATAGCTACATATACATACATACACACACACACATACATCCACATACATATACATACATACACACATACATACATCCACACATACATACATACATCCACATACATAAATACATCCACATACATATACATATACATACTTACGGCCATTTGAAGTCGCTAAGCAATGCTTAATAGTTGTCGATTTCTTGCTCTGGGCTTCAGCTAAGACATCTACAGCCACCTCCGAACGAGGACTGTCGTCATAGTTACACTATGTCTTGTAGCACCAGACACAACATTGTATATTGTTAATGCGCTTTTCTTTCCCTTCTGCATTCTGCATTTCAATGGGTCATCCACTAAGGACATCTGCAAAGAAGGGAAGGGGAGGAGTCACCCAGAGGGGAAGGGATTATCCCAGTGCGGACGTCTGCATCTAAATCCGATACATAGTTATTTCAGTACAGCCCATGCCTTAAACGCCAACTTCAGTCAAACAGTATTCTGTACTGCGTTGGATCCGAATGGGGTCCCTTGCTGGACGCGACAGTATTAGACCACACCACCCCGCAGCACAAGATCAAATGGGTCGCCCAATCTAGGCTTTAGTATTTCGTTAGAGTGCGGACGTCCACGAAGAAGATGGGAGAGTAACGTCAAATGCGGACAAGGAGAAAGAGGGTCAAAACTAGGCTATTTTGCGGACGTCCTTTATGGACGAGTTCGAATTCCGGTGCGTCGTAAAATCGAGCTCCTTGTCAGTTCATGTAACTCGAGTCAGAAGGAGTTGCTATTGTGCTATTGTTGTTTGCTCTTCATTTGAAAGGAGCAACATTAATCAAATATATATATATATATATCCGAATATTTGTATAGCTCCTATTTGGCACCTCTAAACTTATCTTACTTGTCTTAACTCGGGGCCTACCTAATTTTATCCAACATTATCTCACATGTATTTACATTATTTTACCTTATCTTAGTTTTCTTTATCTTCAGGCAGAAACCACGCAGGTCGAGGAAAAGAATGAAGAAATTTAAAGGAAAACGAAAGTGGAAGGGTGGCAAGAAAAAATTTAAAATGAAGAAGGGCAGAGGAATGAAGAAGATGTCGAGAAAAGGTGGCAAGATGAAGGGAAAGGGCAAAATGGGGAAAGGAGGAGCAAAAGGAGCAAAAGGAGCAAAAGGAGGAGCCGGTGGCCCAGCCGCTATTGCTCTGTACGTGGCCGAAAGATTCGAAGACTTTGTACAAGACTTAAACCCTGACTACGAGCCAATCACACAAGGGGGGCTTTAAACCCCGGAACTCTAAGGAAATCGTTAATCGTCTGTTATTTACTCTTGTCTGTTATCGTCACCCGAGTAAAATTCTAACCTTATAGTTCTGCTCGTCTATTTCCCATTATGGTCATTTTGGATTTAGTTATCGTCAGAAAAGAAGGAAAGAGAAGATGGAGGAAAAGGAGGAGGAGAAACAGAAGGCGAAGGAATGAAGAAGAGGCCAAGAAGAGTACACGCATGAGGAAGAGGAAATGGAAGACGAGGAAGAGGAAGAAGTACGTTTGTAACACTTACTATAGGGCCTTATTAAGTGCCCGCAATAGCCCTGCTTGCACGAGAATAAATGAAGTAAAGTCATTAAGAACTAAAAGATTTCAACAAGCAAACAGTGTTCAGATAACCAGAAGAGTCACCAATAGCAAGCTGCCAAGGACACGCAGAACACAACCGACGGATTCCCATCCACAGTTGATAGCAGGCACCCTGTTCAGAGTTCCTAGACCACGAACAAGAGAAGCAACACACAAACCGCAGCGTCAAGCAGTCCCTTGCCGATGCCAGATGCTGCGTCCGGACATATATATATATATGTGTGTGTGTATATATATATATATATATATATATATATATATATATATATATATATATATATATATATATATATATATATATATATATATATATATATATATATATATATATATATACACACACACTAGGGCTGTACCGAATAGGTGATTAATTATCACTATTCGGCCGAATACGAATACGATTAATTGGACCAACTATTCGGCCGAACACGAATTAGTTATCAAAATAGGTCTACCGACAACATTCAAAATTTCAAGTGTAAGCAAAAGTTTCAGTTCAGTTCAGTAAATTTAATACATAAACTAAAAGTAAACAGTCAACCACGTGTAAGTTTAATTTTTGCATCCTTCTGCCAGTCTGTGTAAACTAGGAATGGAACTAATTTAACTAAACTTAGAAATTGTCACAACGCATGACCATTATTCGTATTCGGTCCGACGGCTACTATTCGGCTTTTTGGCCCACTATTCGGCCCCGAAGCGAATACGAAGCGAATGTTCGGTACAGCCCTAATATATATATATGGCCTGTGGAGGACGTTCTTCAGCAGCAGTCCAATTAGTCGCAGAATGGAACGGTGGTTCAGCAGAACCGTCAGCACCAATGCAAACAAGCAAGGACTCTCTAGGCCTTTCCAACTGGAGCACGGCACTGTCCAGCTAGTAACCTAAAACCTCCTCAGGGGGACGAGTCGAATGGCGGCGCGCAAGACTTCGACAACAAACGTCCGAACACCTTCCAAAACACTCCAAACGACGGCGAAAGAGAAGTTAACTCCAAGCACGCAAACTAGGTCACATTAGACGTCCAAGCAAACAAAAACCATCGAGCAAAATCTGCATGTGATCAACTGATTGTTCAAAAACGACACGCTAGACAAACATGCGGCCATCTCGGTTACATGCGCAAGGATGCACAAGGGGAAGACGAGGAAAAGGATAAAGAGAACGACGAAGAGGAAGACGAGGACGAGGAAGATAAGGAAGTGGAAAACGAGGAAGAACACGAAGAAGAGGAAAATGACGAATAGGAAGAGAATAGGAAGAGAATAGGAAGAGGACAAACAGGAAGAGGACAAACAGGAGGACGTCGTAGAGGAATAAGAATCGAACGAGGAGTAGGAAGTAGAGGAATAAGTTGAGGAATAATCAAGCACAAGGAAGAACAGGAAGAGACACAGGAATGCAGAGGACGTCGGTGAAGAAGAGGAAAACTAGGAAGATGGCTAGAAAGAAGCGGTAATTTTAAGGACAAGTATCGGGTTATAGCGTCGAGAAGTCTGAGCAGTGTGGGAATGATGTGGTTTTGTAGCCGAAGCGCCAAGGGACCTTAAGCCAATGAAGGCATTTGAGAACGGATCTTACGTCGTAATCGTAATCTCGAGATTTCTACAGCGCCCAGCGAAAGCCAAGTCGCGGGAACCTGCTTATTCACAAGCGCTCAGTCAAAAGAATCGACAGGCAGAAAGTGTTCGGTCCCAAGTTAAGGTCCAAGAGTCAGGCAGGCAGACAGTCGGACGGTATATGGTAGTCTTCGAGAAATTACGTTGACAGCAAGTCCTAGCGCCTGCCCTGCTAGATGTATACTGTGCCTACAGTTTTCAAATAAAGCACGAGCCAGTTCGGATATGGCCATGAATACGCAAGAAACAAGAGCAACACAACTGGATGAGTTGTGAACGGCTGGGTTTTTGTCAAAGCTAATGCTGGGATTAGCTCAAGGATTGAGAGTGTAAGACGCAGGCGAGGCCATCTTGTTCTCGCGCAGGTTAGAAGCGTAGGCGAGTTTTAGCTGTTTAATGAGGCTTGTCATTATTTTGCTTTTGAAAGGTCGAGCAACAGAAGTTAGTTCAATCAGCTCAGTCATCTCGATTCGCATTCCTCTACCACGTCTTGCTGTTTCTCCACTTCCTCAGTCATGATCGTAATCGTAAATTTCTAAAGCACTACTTTAAAGCTATTTCATGAGCGCTGCGTCAAAAAACGTTGCCCTTTCATCGGCATTGAGAAGACGATCGTCCACAGAATAAAAGATGATTCTGATTAGTGCCAACTGGAAAGTGGTAACATACTGAATGAACAGAACATGAACAAGTAAGTACAGAACCTCGACGAAAGCAACAGGCAAGAGTGTGACTGAGAATGGTGCTCAACAGCATATCAGATGAGAAAGAGAAAAAATAATTTATTAGTCCAAGCTATAGCAGTACCAGGAATTTCGTTGTTGTTGTCGTTATCACCTTCATTACCATCATCATCATCATCACCACCACCACCACCATGTAAGGTTTTATTGTAACCATATTAGGCAGCACAACATCACTGAATGCAGAAAATCTGCAGAATGTGAATAATTCCCAAAGTAATCAGAGGCGAAAGGCAAATGCATTTATTAAGAAGTTGCACCCAAGTGACTGTCTAGAACTTGTGAAATATATGTGCAGCTATTACAGAAAAAATTCTCCACGACAAAAACCCTCATTGTAACAGTAGAAATCAAGCATTTGAGGAAATACAATGCGTTGAATGATACATCCAAAAATAACTAAGTGTGTATGCAATTTAATTTAAATAACTCAAATTTAGCACTATATAATGGTAAGAAAATATTAAGTAAACTGTTGACACTAGACTGTGCAAAACCAGACAACCTAGCAGCTCATGAAATTTCAATGTGCACTATGCACAGCCAACTCCAGTTTAATTAAAGACTTCTATGTAACTAATCTGCATAGTGTCACGCACAGACCTTCAAAATGAGCCATATAAATGTTCAGATAATGAACAACGATAACAGACTGACACAAAATGAGTGACTGAATTAGGTGACGGCACACATCAAAGTCCTTGGAAGATGCTAGCCTAGAGAATACAAGAAACTTGGTTGCACTGGATGGCTAGGTAACCAGTGGATGGCTAGGTAACCAATTCCAGTCAGTCTGCAAATTTGATTAAGGCCGTAAGTCATCTTCAGCTTTTATTTCATCAGTACCCAAAATCAATTTAGTGTCATCAGCTTCAAAGCACTGCTCTGTAACATCAGGTAACTACAGAAATGCCAAATTACAGCGCTTTCCACACAATAATAACTCCTGAATGCTATAGTTCGCTACCAAATCATAGCATGCTTTATAGGTCGGTCTGACAGTTGCTGCGTACAATGATAACTGACAACGTATTTTCACTATCGACGTCGTTTAGCACCTTGCCAGCCTCCAGGGGGCTTCTGATTGGGAGGTCGTCTGCGATCCTGGCCTCCTTGTGACCAATCTGAGAAGAAAACATGAAGTGCCGTTATAACAGGCTAAATTAGCTCCATGATGTAAGGGATGGATTCTAAGAAGTTGCTCATTTATTAAATCTTTTATCAACAATAGTCGACAACAACTGATCACTTCTTCTTTAAAATGAATTGTCAATTTCACATAATACACTGAGATTCAAACATCAAGCTCAGAAGGGAAATGCAGGTACATAATAGCAATCTTCCACTGTGCCACTACAATGATACTTCCTGGTAAATAGAAATTTCACAGGAAGGAAACATGTTAAACACTTACTGCCACCACCTTTCTGCTGCTTTCTCTGCTGAAAGGCTGGCATTTCTGGGGGCGGCCGATCCAATTCACGAGGACGACCACCTCGATCAGGAACCTAAAAGCACAAAATGGTATGTTAAAGAAAGATAATCACACACTAATTAAGTACCATCATCAATTAGAATGCACATATTAATCACTCAGTCACCTGTCCATTAATAAAGCACCTTCTAAGAACCTCTCGAATACATTTCTCGTTAATACTGATAATTTCATCTGCAGATGAATATAGCTCAAGAAATATCTTTTCGTAAGCTATCCCAAAATGCAGAAAACCAAATCAAGGCATTCAACTATGACCGATGACAGGCTAAGAGTTCCTGGTCCGTGTTGCACTGAACAATGACAACTGCTGAATGACTGAACTGAACCACACCGTATGCACATCAATTCACAGTTGATGGTAGAATGTGCCACGTCTGAATATACCCCATACCACTAGGTATGTTGCATGGCTGAAGTATCTACCAGTAGCTGACTGGGTGGTCACCAACTGAAGACATCTCCATACAGTAAGTTGACACAATTCTGTAGACCATGGCTTGCTAATGTGTCACCAAATCAGTGATTTTCTGGTTGCAAATGGCACGTAGGATAAGGCATAATGTTGTCCCATCAGTTTCAGGCAAAAGTTTTACAAATCCATACAAAATGGTGGTTAGCCCCACAATTCATTGCAGCATGCAGTCTGGTACACAAAAATCATCTCAGCAAAACAGAATTATCCAACCAACTCTGATAAAGACAGAATACGGACTCGTATAAAATGAGACAGCTACCTGGCAAAAGTGACACAAAATTCGGTAGTATTAAACATCGCATAATGCACAAATGGAAGCGCAGCTCATTTGAAAGTTCTGATAACTGCATTGATAAAGCAAAGCACTTCAAATGATTTAGTAACAAGCTCACCTTTCCAATGAGAATTCTATTTATTAAGCACTTTGTACGTTCTCTTGCTGATCCTCCACTCGTTTTCTCAATCTGTAGAAGATCTACAATATTCGAATCCATTAATAACAGACTGCCAAATTGCACTTGCCTTTTCACCGCAGCATTCATGGCCGCTATAAGTGAAATTGAAAATTCACTGATAAGCCCCATACCTTACAAGGAAATGCTGTGCAGTTGTTGAAGTACTGCTTTCCATGGTGGCACTTTGCAGTTTGCACTACAACCCCAGACCTCTGAGTATCAGTGTCGATAGAGGAGTGTAATAAATGATCAATTACCTTAACTTACTTTACTGTCAGCTGTTAACTCTGGATGGGATTCCAATGGTTGGGCTCCACATGTGTATGAGAGCCCACCAGTGGTGTCTTTTCCCGTTATCTGAGCATTATTTGCGTATAGATGAACTTTTTGTTCTTAACGAACACCACTTAGACTAGCACAGACAGCAAGTTCGTGAAGTAATTAAAAGGTGCTCACTTAAGTGTCTACATATATGCATGCATGCATGCTTACATGCAGATATGCACGCATGCATGCACTCATGCATATTAATTAATTAATGAATTCAGTGCACTCGTACAAAGCCATTCTGAGACATCTATTCACATGCGTTCCCAGCATAGCCCCAGCAAAGGAGAAAGGTTTTCAAGCTTTGGTTAAAGGTGCATAAGGAATCCTTGGGTTAACCTTTCCCACCTGAAAATTGTTTTGGAAACCAAGGAAATCAATGATACACATGGTAGAATAACATCAGCGCAACAAGGGTTGCAAGTTACAAATTACAGGTACAAGTAATAAAGTACATATTTTCTGAATCAGCAGACTCCTGGCTCTGAAATTCATTCTCATGGTGTACAAAAGTTGATTTACACAGGTGTGTAATAAATTTTAGCAGATGTGTAATAAATGCACTAGCGAGCTAACATGCAAAGCAGTCACTAATGCACAGATGGACATTGGATTTCTTGCAACAGGTTACAAACTTAGTGTCTTTGTATCTATCAGTCTCTCGGTTTTCATGCTTGACAACATAATATGTCCGAATACTGTCAATACAAGAAATTATAAGGTGCTATAAAACTATTAATAGAATGTGCCTTTAGAGCCTCTGACTAGAAAAAGTTTCATATTAACAAGCAAGGATTAACAGTCCAAGGATAAATATGACCTAGGATCTGATCTGAACCTGGCAAGTTGATACCATAAACTCAACGTGTAACATTCACAAAAAACCATGCTATCCACGTGGAAAAGAGGTAGCAACCGACCTTCACGAGCAGCCAGTAGGTGCGCCGCATCAAGGTCTGCAGCTGGAGACATTTGACTTCGAATAGCTCGGTAAACAGAGTTTAAACGATCGTCTTTGTTCTGAACAGCAAATACAAACTTCACGTAAGTTAGGGAAAGGTGACTCTAACTGAAGATAAGCAAGTTAACATGCTAAATTAAGATAGAGTAAGAAAAGGTACAGTAACATAAGATAAAGCAATGAAATGAAAGGTGAGAATAGTACAGGAATAGAATGGTAAGTGCAGAAAGGCAAGGTAAGGTAAGGGTAATAAGGAAAGAAAAAGAAAGGTAAGATAATCTTTTGTTTATTAAGTAATTATCTTACCTCTATCAACAGTAAGTCCTTAGAGGCATTATCCTGGGATTGAAGAATATTTTAGCTGCAGTTCAAAACACAGTAACAGCAGTCCAACAAGGCAACCTTTCTTTACAATGGGGCTACTCAAACTTCGGTGGGAAATTTTGATGGCTGAAGTGCAGGGTCTGCAGTATATGGTCCAGTTTTCACAAGACATTTGAATGAGCAAGACATCTTATGATAAAGCTCCACAAACTCCAGTTCATTTTCAGCATAAACTATGAGACTGGTAGTCAATTGAACGTAAATGGAACCATGAAGACGTACTAATGATCTACTGACGAGAATCAGCATTCGGATCGATTGTAAAGATGAAGTGTTAGCACCTTCACGTCAGTGAATGGTGATGAACATTAGGCGACATCATGACTGTTTAATTGTTAGCGGCCGGGGGAATATTTTCGTTGAGTTTTATACCTCTATGGTGGCTATGTAAAGCAAACCTTCTCAAGGCTTTCTGTCAATAGTTAAGTTTATATTACGAAGACAACCATCGTTCTCCAAGTCTAAGAATGAGCCAAAGAAACAGCGAAGTAGTGATGACTCCCTTAAGCCTTTGACTTCTATGAACTTCATCCACGGTTGGATGGAACTTCATTCTTGCCTACAGACAGAGTTCTGCTAAGACACAAGTACTGTGGGAATTAACAAGGGAAGTTAGTTATTAAGTATCAAATAAAATTCAGCACTAATGCAACAGACACTGGAGTCAAATAAAATTTATGATGATGCACATTGATATGTAGGAATATTAGTCAAGTCATCTGATTTGGAACTAAATTCTCTTGTATTTGAATAAGTGCAGTTGCCTACTAACTGGATTTTAAAAATAACCTTGTCCCTACATCAAACTAAGCCTATCCAATGTAGCTTGTCTACATAATCTGACACCCAACAGATACAGAAAACTTAGCTACAGATGTTGCTGTCTAGTCATCAAACCGAGAATTTGCAACTGGGCTAACAAGCTTTCCCAATACATTTGACAGAAGTAAATATTTAGGCAAGTTGAGAGTTGAGCTGTAAGTACTGTATTAAGTATTGAAAATTTTCCTTTTCCCAGATCTATACGTGGTCCACAAGGGAACATTCGAACTGTGTACCATAGTTTGCTGCTTCAGTAGCCCTGCTTCACAGGTTACACGACCAGACATGAACTGTTTGTTAATTTTGCATGATGCACCAATATTCATAGATAGCTCAGTGGTTATTAGGATTCACCTGTAGCTGTTCCGACCACCTGAAGGACTGTATTGTCACATCTAGCCTTTGTATCACCATTTGACGCCGACAAGTATACTCCTGCTCCAGAGCCTGGCAGATGTAATCTATTTCCTTCCAATCATCGTCTGATGGGGAGACAGTGAGCAAAGGTTTACCAATTGGCTGTGATTGATTGTTCAGGAGATGACTGCTAATCTGGAACAATCAAGATCTCTAATAGCCTTAAATTTATCACTACTTACTGATTAATAATTTACTAGCAAAATAATGATTACAGCTTTGCGTTTCTTTACATTTATTATTAAAACTGTTACAACTATTATTACACTTTTACAACAAGTAAGCTCACAAGATGAGTTCAGGAGCTCTTATTAATGCAATAAGTGCTTATCTCAAATGTAAATTTGCTCAGTGTACTGCTAATTTTATATAGAATGATCTACAGCTTGACACAGACATTTATGGCACTGGATTTAATGACATACCATCTGTCACCCACTGTGAAATTTCTTTATGAGCTTATTAACATCTTATAAAGTTAAATGAACTAACAAATTCATTTTATTCTCAACTGTATTTCCCCAATGATCCTGGACCACAAAATAAAGAACATGCGCTGAACATGCTTCTAATCACCTGCATCCTAATGTATGCACTCTTTGACAGCAGAAATGTCATCTACAAGGGCTTCATTTTCTCCTGCATCAACCAATTACAATCCCTTTGTGAGACAATTAAAAGGCTCTATATAAACAGCCAGATACATACATGCATATCTTATCCATATGTCCAATCAATGGCATTCCAAAGTTTAAGCATACATTTAGGTTCATGTAGAAAGATATGCATTGATTGCCCTAGCAACAAGGCACTGATTTTAAGACCTTAATGTTGATAAGACTTGTGAATGGAAGCAGTAAGGGGTAACAGAATGCAACTGTAAATGTAAATCTTCAAAATTTCACACAAAAGCCATGTCAGGGAGACAAGTTTATTCACAGATGCTATATCAAATCAAGCCCGCAAGAGCAAGGTTGTTTGGTCAGTTTTGGTGCCAGGTCAGAGTCTGGGTTGTCAAGCCAGAGAGACAACATGGTGCTACAGTGGAAATTGCATTGGTCATGTGATGGTACAAGAGCAGAAGCAGGATAGGATAGCTTGAAAAGTTCAATTTTCAGTCTTGAGTGGAAGGCTACAAGAGAGAGGGCAAGTGGACGAGTGCTCATACTGACAGAAGAGAAATGGGGAAGCAAAAGCAAAATTAGCATTAAAAAGCACCTGAAGGGGGATAATCTGAACCCCTGAAGGCCAGGTTTCCCTCCTTTCCCTGCTAAATTCACTCCTGGTTACCATGTAACTCAAAGCTACTAGTTAGGTAAATTAACACATGTAAGCCTTAACTAAACTAACAGATACGTGACCATGTAAGCCTTAACTAAACTAACAGATACGTGACTATGTAAGCCTTAACTAAACTAATGCCTGACAAAATTCAAGAAAAGTTGGAAAATTTATATATACAAGAAATGTGCTCAGAAGGTGATCAGGCAAGAAACAGGTCTGAAATAATTGTGTGCAAAATTTACACAGGAAAGTCAAATACATCATTCAAGAGATCTCATGTTAAACTTCAGGCAGCAAAACTAATATTTCTTAAATTATCTCTGTTTACATCAAAAGCTAAATTATGTTAAAATTTAACTCATGATTTATCTCATATGGAAACATTAGCATTAAAAAATTTATAACCACTCATGATAAATTCATAACTGTTTGTCATAAAAACATGCAGTTTTCACAAAATTATTCAGCCCTTCTGGTTTGATCCAAGAAAATATGCACTAAACCAATTTTCAAATATTTCTAACTTTGCTCGTGTTTTCTCAGGCACAGTCACACATGTGCCAAGTTTATGCAAGAGCTCAACCAACTTCATCACACCAAGACTTCAGATCAGTTTACGTACACTTTGTTGAAGACAAGTGCAGAATTCTGATGTGCTAATTTCTTCCTCTGGCTCTTGAATGCCAAGACATACCAGCAGGTCATGCAACTGTTCTTTCAGCAGCAGAGTCTAAATTAATCAATAACATTTCAGATTCAGAACAACGGATGGACTATAATGGCACCCCTCAAAGTGTCAGCCACTTTGTTCTTTGGTTACAAAACAAAAACTGTTTAATGCAAACAAAATCACTTCATGAAAACATTCCATTAAGGACACAAGGCAAACATTAACAAACATAATTTTTCAGATGAATCCGAAATTTAGCCTTACTATAAGCACTTTTTAAAATTTAACATCAGAAGGATCAGATTTCTAACCTTCGATGATGAGTCTGTCTTACTGAGAGGCGTTGTCACTAGAGGACGTTTAACTGCTGTGATTTTTGCTGCCTGTAACTCGGTGAGGAGATAGTCGAGAAGAAGAAGATTACTTTCCACCGTCAAAAAACGTTCCTGCAATGGCCCTTCACAAAGATTTCTATATGGGCAGCCTAAACAATGAAAGTAAAAACAAGAAATTGGCGATCATGTCGTACAGCATAACAATAAGGCAAGATAAAGAAGGGTAAGAGAAAGTAAGAGAAAGCTAAGGTAATGTAAGCTACCTTGACTTATGTAAGGACCTCCAGAAATAATACATTTAATACAAAATAGTCAAGTGCCTAATGAAAAGTACTCCACTGGTCGCCCATACCACAGCACATCTATTTGATGATTTTAGTGTCAGTTTGCAGTAGCCAGCTGGGTAATGTGCCAGTCTCATTGCTGGAGCCACCACATTTCACTTTATGTGTTAACTGTAAGACCACCTCAAAGCAATTTTGCTAAATCACTAAATCAGTGTACACAAGTAAAATTATTATATGCATAGTCACCTCACCTAACTTACCAGCTGCTGAGCAGCCACAAATCACAAAGTAATTTACTTATCATAGGGCCCTTTAAATACTCTTCAGAAGCATGGTTCTGGGATTTGCTTGATTTTTCGACTGAAGCACAAATATGACCACATGACAAACATTCTGGATCAACATTTATGGAATAGCCTACTACATGGCTTCTATAACCACCAAAGGTCAATCGGCTGATTCAGAATAGCACTAAAAAACAACGTTCCTTGAAGCAGGTCAACATGGCTGAGCAAGTCCATGACAGCCCAGGCTGTAATGGCCATGAAACCAAAATGACTATAAAATAATAATAACAGCAATTAACCATAACACCCGATTTACCTCTACAACTCACGCACCAACCCTGCATGGCTGATGGGTACATTGGCCAAGATCTCCTGATAGTTCAAAGTGCCAAGCCACTATGCTTAATTGAGAAATTAAACAAAGAATATCATTTACCATATTCTCTAAGAAATCCACTCAGTTCCATCAGAAATGTGTCTACATCACTAAGTTCTGAAACGCAAGAAGGCATGATACAATCAATAAGATGATATTGGTAGATGCTTGACTTATAATGCAATATATGCAGATTCAATCCTCCCTTGAGACGGTCACTGTTTAGACACATTTAGCATACAGTTGCTTAGCTCCATCGATTAACACCTTCTTGTTCAACAGTGGCACTATAACAACAGAAGACTATGAAAACTTAGAGAAACAAACAAATAAGATACAATACTGAATACAATGGATAATTTTAAAGAAAAGTGCAGTGCAATAAAAATACTGAAAAGGAAAAATTGTACATTAAATGCCAGCAACTCAAATTATGCCACATCATTAAATTTTATGTCTAATTCCTAATACTAATACCACAGAGCCTTGGTGTTATGCTACTTCTGGCAGCCATATTGAGGGAATTATTAAAGCGAGGTGATGCTACAATGATATAAAAGCATAATTAAATTTTGGACCACGTCCTATCAGAATTTTTGTTACAACAATGCTTCATACAATATTTTGTACATTGAAAACCTTACCAGCTAATTATAATGTTTGTGGTACACTTTGATTCTCTCACAGTGTATGACAGTAGCAATTTATGACATCACTGTAGTAGCATTTAACAACTTGTTTATCAAATAGCAATTTAGAATTTCTCATAACAGCATTTAATGGCTTGTCTAATGCAGATTTCTTACAATTTCCCTACTGAAGCAATTAGGACCTGCCCTTTAGAAATATTAAGTGACTTTTGTCATGTGGCAAAGTAGCACCTCATGACTTTTTACAGAAGCAGTTATTGACTTACCTGTGGTAGCACAAACATGTTCCTCTAGACCTGCAAAGCAATTCAACTGTGTAGTCAACCACTCAATAAAGGATGTAAAATCAACGGACTTTGGTCCCATCTCAATCGCCTTCTGGAAGGCATCAGAGTTGAGCATTGTACCATTGTATCTGCAAAACATTACGTAAATGCACTCATTTATACATAAATATTGCCAAGCAAAAAGTAAAGGTAACAAACATGTTCACCCACCTCTACAAAAGAATATCTCAGCAACGTGAGCTTGAGGTTAAAGGTTCCGTTGGCACAGATTGAAGAATCTGTTCGTCTGCTGTTAAATATCATTACACGCAGTAATGTACAGCAATCCAACACCTGGACAACTCTGAATTAAATACACATATTACCTGATGTAATACACCAGAAACTTGTTATAATGGTGTTTTAGAGGCCACACGAAGATCCACCTCATGACAGGTTCATATGGTAATGAGGTCATTTCCCATAAACCTCAGCTAAATTTGGCATCAATGTCCAGGACCCATCAGAGAGAGGCCAGCAGGGCCATTTGACCCAGGCCTCACACAGAGAAGAGGCTTCAGATTTTGAAAAAAGTTTATATGTAAGTAATAATATTTATTTCTACTTTTCTGTAGTATAATTCACAACTGCGATTTAGTAGGCTTATAATATGCATGGTTCAAGATTGAGGCCTCATATTTTGCAGGGCCCAGGCCTCTCTCAATCTCTGACAGGCCCTGTCAGTGTTCCCAACCATCTTATATATGAAACTGCGTTATAATGAAATGTGTTATAACAAGCCTCCACTTTTGACACAGTATGACATAAATTAAGTAATGTAATACGTAGTGTATTGCACTCTAAAGCATGTATATCACCTTGTCAAGTCACCTCAAAAGGTTGTTTTCACATTTCTCTCAGCATAAACACAATGCACCCTAACAATTCGTTTCCCTCCTCTCTCTGGTCTTCTGACAACCGGACTTGGTTCTTGACACGGCATCTTTAGATAACCCCACCAACTTGACGCAGCGCTCGTGAATAAGCTGGTGCCATGCGCTTAGCTTTTACGTAGCGCTTAGAAATTTGGAAATATGATTGCGACATATAAAGAATACGCTCTTCGGTGCCTCCAATGGAGTTTTGTATTTTGACGGACCGCTTCATTTTCTCGTGCTAGGCGACCTTTGCACGGTAACTAAATAATAATAAAAGAAATAACTGTTTAGCACTCGTGCATACAAAAGTATAACTAAACAAACCCGAGATCTTCTAAAGAATCTAAGACATCATTTCCCACGCCTTTGTAGAAACTCGTTAAACTTTCTGCCATTTTATTTCGACACTCGCTCCGTATCTAAAAATACGCTACTCCCTTCGCACAATTCGATCAAACTACTAGCCCAGTGGTGGTAGGCATACTTGCAAATGATGAAATCGTAACGTAAACGAAAAGAATTAGCAATCCGTTCACAAAACTAAAACTTGAACGAAAACGACTTTGTGAACTGAAACTAGATAAAAACCAAAATAAAATACCTGAAGACTCAACTTTGTCATTGGTAGGCATAGTAACAATCGATGGAATGATTGAAGAATCGACTTGGCCAACGCTAGGCATAGTGGCATATACCGTAATCGTAATCTCGAGATTTCTACAGCGCCCAACGAAAGCTAAGTCGCGGGAACCAGCTTATTCACAGGCATAGTATCCACAACATCTTAATATTATTTTGATGGTTTAAAAAATAACACTGGTATGAGCATGATTTTAGTAACTTTTGATGTCACTCCACTGACTGAAATGCTGAAATACTGAAATAGTGATCTAGCATATTTGTATTACTTTACACTCTTATCTTAGATTTGCTGTTACTTATTATTATTATTATTATTATTATTATTATTATTATTATTATTATTATTATTATTATTATTATTATTATTATTATTATTATTATTATTATTATTATTATTATTTCTGTATTTATTAAGCGCCACTACCTAATGACTAAGCATCAAACGATGGTGCTGAACAATACTTATTAAGTAACATGTTCCAAACTTCATTAGAGTTAGCAAGTAAATTATCATTTTTTTGCCATTAACTTCTAACACTTTCTGATTAGTTTCTTTATTTAACTAAGAAGAATAATTTTTAAAAAGGAATTATATGAGTGTTGTTTTCATTTTTGAACACTGCAACGCATACAAATCATTATGCACAATATTTTTTAAAGTTGTCACTTCCCTAAGTTAAACATTGTACAGAATAATGTTAAAAACAATGTTAAAGTATGCATGTACACAAGATTGCCAGTTCTTTCACTGGAGCATGGTCCTGCTGAGATAAAACAGCAAAGTGGTTGCTTTTTGCCCTACACGACTACACATACGCGACCTGATTTAAGAAAACTAGGTCAAATGACGCGGTCGAAAAGGTCCATAAGAAATCAAACCTCAGATCATGAAAACCATTGTCATTGTTCCAGGTTTGGGGGGCTGTTTGATGACGTAGGAGGCAGCAATAAGTTCATCTGATCCGCTGTTGCTGATTCTTGCCAGGATGAACCTCTTATCCTAGAACACTAAATAGTTGTATGGCACCTAATGTTACACTTCCTTGATGCCTTAACTTGTGCTTCAGTCAAGTTCAGTGCACTATATTACGATCACACAAGCACCTGTGTAACTGACTGTTTGTGATTGCACGGATGTGCGTTTTTTATTCCTGGGTACAAAATTATTGTAAATTTCCCACGTGTTCCGATTTTTTTTAAATTGAAAATACCAAGTTTATATGTTCCGTGGTTCTATTTACTATGTCTATTTAAAGCTTCTTATTTACAAAGACCCTTCCATGGTCATAATTAACAACGACTGTCATATATAGCCTTGCACAAAAAACAAGCCACCAAAACAGACTCTCACAAATACCATTCACAGTTTCTACCAATGACAACTGCACCCGTGCACCGTCTGCTTCGGAAATAATTAGCAGAGAAGTAAATTTATAATGTGTACACAATGCTACCATATTGTTTCTCAGAACAAAGCTCAACACATTTGGCCTCATTGGCTTCCTTGTTTCGGCACATTGAATGTAGGATTGTTATATGGGTTTTATGATGTGCTTTATACTGCAGTTACCGAAACTTATGACACAAAATATGTATGTTTTCCCCCTTAGATTACTCGAAAGCCATTAAATCTGCACGCAAAAATTTCCTATTATTTAGTTTCTTCTTGGGAAAGCGAAAGATAGACATACCAGCTTTCTTTTTCGAGTTAAATATCACATGCGACTGATTGCAATCCGTATATCTAACAAATATTTCCTCTGCAAACTCCGCACTTTAGACTTAACTAAAGGCCATTTAAAATAATACCTATAAGTTTATTATCATTTACTTTTCGTCGTCCTTTGGAAACAGAAAAAAGCTGGTTTATTCTTCTCCCAATTCCTGCAACTAATCGCCGAACGCCGCATTGCGTCTGTCGAGCCCGTTGCCTCTGACCTGTAAAACGCGTCTACTAGTCAGCGCACAGGTGTCGCAACATCTCAGTTTTCAAACCGGATATACAATTTTTTGCATGACTTTCCAGTTTTCTGTATAATTATAGATTCCTTAATTAAATGCATAGGTGAACAGAATTCATACGAATCGAAAACATTAGAAAAGCAACGTTGGTTCAGGTTGGTGTTTTACTTGAAGGGTATCAGATAACTAATTGTGGTGACTAAGTTTTTTATTTTAGAACTATTGACAACATAAGTTTTTAGTTTTAATGAAAATATAGGCGTCTTGGATCCCGCTTAAATGATACCAAAACGAACGGCTGATTCTCATATAAAGTTAAAGATTATTTATGGCGACCCAGAGTGCACACGAAGAAGTTTAATGTTTCTGCGCTGCTTATCTTTACGTGCTGCAGATTTGACCAGTAAGGTCTTGTAAGCAAGCTGTGTGAGTCCAGAGAAGCGAGCGTGAAGATGCCGGTTCGCGTCCCGGTCGCGGCTTATTTCAGAGATATGAATCTCGGGCTAACACAGTCCGTACGCTGGAACCGTAAATGGCGTGGCACCCACCCAAACAGGCAGCGGTAGTGAAGGATCTCACCCGATTAATTCATTGAAAAATGAGCAGGGTCGAGGCCATACGATCGCTATAGAAAAACATTTATGTTTATGTACGTTTATGTTACGTATTTCCATTTCATACAGCGCCGGAATTTATATGCTTATTTAGCCATTCCTTTACATCGCACGTTTGAAGATTTTTATAGCTCAGAAGCCCAAGGTAGATTATCTATTTTGCAGGATATTAAAGTCTTATATAATTTGGGGTGCCAACGGCTGAACCACGGTCTCCTATAAATGAATATCAAAACCTGCAAAGTAGAAACTTTTAAAAATGAGTTAAGTGTGGAAATATTCTTTCCATTCATATGCCAATTGGCTAAATTGAAGATGTTGTGCAAAAACCTATCATATAACATATTATTTTGAGTGAAAAAATTTGGCTTTAGTTCAAAAACTGGTTAAGTATCCAACCTGTTTAGTTCTTAAACCATGTAAGAACATTGACAAATCACAAACAACCTTCGTTATACATGACCAGTGAAATGGCTGACATAAACAATACAAATATTGTGGAGTGATTCTAGCTTCAACAAAGTCTTGAATACGAGCTTTTAATTGTAATAAGTGGAAAAAATACCAAGTTATGATTGATTCCAGGAAATTTGATTTTTAATTACTTTATTTAATTCTGCAACAGCCGATAACATGTGGATCAAAACAGGATACCATTTTAAATTTATGCCTTAAGTGAGCTAGTAATATTAGACACAAGCCACTAAATTTAGTGTCTGATTATTTTCTGTGGACCTACATTTGCTTTGATGTCAAAATCTTTGTTGGGAATAAAACCCAATCCGTCAATGTAATGCCACACTGTGGGCCTACTGAACATGGCTTTTAAGGGAACTTCATGAGTTGAATGCAGTCTGGGAGGAAGAAGGTGAAAAAAAGGGATTTAATGGATTTAAAATTTCTTGGCTTTAGTTTGAAGCAGGACTAGTGCACTGTTCAAGGTTAGTCACTTGCACTAGATGCTTTCTGTAGACTGTATACTGACTTTGACTAATAAACTCTGTTTTGGCATATTACTTTTACAGTTCTAACAGTAGTTGGCCTTTTACAGGCAAATTGTTCCAACCAGAGAAAACCAGGGAGAAATCTGAGTGTCCTATTTCAGAACTGACAAATATTAAATGGAAGGGACTCTATGCGAAGGTAAACTGTAATGTCATAACTGTAATAGGCCTAAGCACAACAACTTTTATGAGTAAATTTAAACTGTATAATACTGATGTGACACAGTACTTTTAACATGTAGGTAAATTACCAAAAAAAATTTCTTAGTGCCAGACAAGCTGACATCGCTGCATCGGGAAGACTAGTTTTGTGTTCGCAATTACGGTAGTCATTTCAAGGCTACAGCAGCCTAGCTTTTGGCAGAGGTGGATGTGGGATTGGGGTGCATAATGGCTGTACTTGTGTTAGTAAAGTAGAAAGTGTGGTGTTGTGGCTGTTTGTGGGATATTGAAAGACAAGAAGCAGCTTATAAGAGTTTGAGAAGTTCAGTTTGGAGTTTTAGGACAAGTGCAGTCAGAGAAATGGATGAGCTTTCCTTGCAGGTTGTGGTTGTTATTAATTGGTAGGAAAACTGATTCATTCTAGGTCACTAGTATTGCTGTTTACTTCTGTATATCTTGGATGTGTTATTTATCTTATCATATTAAGTATCAGTTTTCCATAGATGAATCATGAGCTTGATATTAATTATGTATAATGTATGTATTTATTAAGACTCTTTATTTAGTGCTTTTTAGTACCTCACAAAAGTTCTCCACACATGGCTGTCTAACTGACCAAGTCTAAACTTCACAAAAGTTCTCCACACGTGGCTATCTAACTGACCAAGTCTAAACAAGTGCTGTTTAAGACAGTTTTAAACTATATGCTGCACAGAGTAAAATGCAACAGTATGTATGTATATATATATATATATATATATATATATATATATATATATATATATATATATATATATATATATATATATATATATATATATATATATATATATATATATATATATATATATATATGCAGTGGAATACTTTCCAGGAGGAAGGTAATTAATCAATTGCTAATGAAATATCTGTGTTGAATGTTTTGTTAAATGTATAAGCAGACAAGAGGGAGGACTATGGATTGATTCGTCCTACTCTGATCAAGCAGCTTCGATCTATTCTCGATCAGTACCCAGATAATGGTCAAATCCTCAAGGTAATAATTAGATTAGATAATTAGATCAGATCATAGATTTGCCTTTAACTGTTTGGTAGTGGAGCAGGTACATGTAATAAGGCAGTTGTCACACCAGATCCTCTCTGTAACATGTGTTGATATAATGTGAAATCAGCTGTGACACAAATTTACTTCTTGTCACATGTGTGATCTTTGGAAGAAAACTTGTGTAGCGTGGGAATTTCTGGGAAAGGTATTACATATATCCTGAGTGCTGATCTTTATTTTCTTGTTTTTCATTGAGCCGATACCGGTAGTTGGTCAGATGGTTGAATAGTACACCGAATTAGCAGACATATGCACTAACATTGTATTAGTATAAAATTTCGTTGGTACAGAAGTCTCCATCCAAGATATGTATTAGATTTTATTCTACCGTAATCACTGTTTGCGTTGTTGTGTTGTTGAAAGAATTGATTTAAATCTCAAAGGACAACTTCTAGACCTAAAAATATTTTAATATAATCTATATATTTGTTTGTTATCGTAAAGCTCAAGGTACTAGTCGATGATTGCTTCAAGTGAAATCGCAATCAAAAATCATAATCCTTTCGAGAAACCTTGTCAAATTCTGATAGGTCGGAGAAATGAGAAGTTAGGCTAAGGTGGGTAAGTAAGTTAAAACAGACGAGTCTTAGGTTTAGACCTGAAGGACAACAAAGAATTGACTGAACGAACTGCATTGAGGCAGTGAATTCCAAAGCTTAGGCCCAACTACAAAGAACGCTTTAGAACCCAACACATTCCTGGTATGAGGCACAAGAAAGGTCACAGGTCCATTGATCGAGTGCAGCATTTATTAACATGAGAGGTGAGCAAGGAGCAGAAACAGGTCGGCTGATTTGAATGCAGTACTTTGTTAACTAACAGACAGATTTTGAACTGGATTCTCCACTCATAGGGCAGCCAGTGCAATGAATGCTATATTGGCATAATATGCTGATATTTAGGGGTTTTTGTTAATGGCTCTGACTGGGGAGTTTGAACCATTTGTAGTTTTGTGCCAGTGAGAAGTGAGTTACAGTGGTCAGCTCTACTAGAAACCCAATCAGTGCATTAGCTAGTGGGCTCAACAGTTTAATCAGACCTCATTTAAAAGTATTTGGTGCCACGTGAATTTATCTGCGACATTCCTTAAGCACAGCCAGAAGTGTAAGGCACCTGAAAACAGAAGCTTTTAACCAAATTTGTTAAAAGATCGCTTCCATTTCAAAATGCAGTTTACCAGATCAGGGCCTCAATTCCAAAATGCAATTTTGGATTAAACATAATTTTCTGACAGTTTTAAAAAATCTTATTATGCCTGTGGTGAGTATCTTGTAAACCCATTTTTTGGACAACTCCAATTTCTAATGCTTTCGTTAGCCCATTAAAACCTGTAAATGCACAGGTACATAAACCTATACTGAAATTTTGGTTACAAAATACCATTTCAGTTTACTGCAGCCTGCACTGTAATGCAATACTCAACACGGATTCCAAACTGCATTATGGCTAAGGTCTAGAGTACTATATATAACTTCTACAATGGGCCATCCCTCTAATATGCTTCATTACAGTGCAAATTCTGATATAATTTCTTTAAAAACATGGAAAATGGAAGACGCTTCTTCAGTCATGTTGTGCGAGCTCCACCTGAGGAAGACCACAGGAAATCCCAGTGGGCCACAGCTAATCGTGGATGGAGAGAGAGACATGGCTACAATAATTTAATTCAGCATTAAAATGTAACTGCATTATATTTTCCATTTAGCATTATAATTAGGGTACAGTACAGAATTATATAATTCTTGTTCAGAATGCTCAAGCTTGACCTGTTAATGTTGTGATGCCGTAATTCGAATGTTGAGACCTGACTTTTGAACTTTGTGGAGGTTTTGTTTTTCCTTTATTGTAGGAACTGCTACAGAATGCTGAAGATGCTGGTGCAAAAACCGTTAAGTTCATTTATGACGAGCACAGCTACGGCACTGCCCACCTTCACCATCCAGACATGGCGCGATTTCAGGTTAGAATTGGACTTGTTTCTTCTACATTAGATCCTTGAAATCACAGTCCATATAACTCATAATTAATAGGGAATGTCCTGCTGATGTCCTTTGTAATTGGCTGCACAATATTTTTATATATTAAGTGACTGTGCTTCCAAGTCCATGTCTCAGATTCAACCCTCTGTTAGGCAGTGAATTTTTGCTGTTGAACATGATGTTTGGAAATCTTCCAAAAATTAGTCAATGTGTTGCATGTGTGTTCCATGAATCTGGAGTTCAATGTGATCTTTGACGATTTGGCTCTAGTTACAGTTGTTTTGTTTGTGAATATGATTTTAGTTTTTGTGAGTAGATTGTATAACACTGTGTTATGTTCCATTTACAAATCATCTGAGGTTGATTTATAAACTTAGAAGGGATGGAGGTAATGTGAACATGAATCTTGCACTGTTAAGTAAGCATGCGTTTGTATCAAGTAGAGATGAATAAGTAAGGATGTACAATTTGAGAGAAGAAAACATTACCAGTTCAATGTATTTGCTGAACTAGGGTCCTGCTTTGTATGCCTATAACGATGCTTCTTTCACGGAGCAAGACTGGATTGGAATCCGAATGCTTCAGGAAAGCATCAAAGAAAATGATTCCATGAAGATTGGCCGTTTTGGTCTTGGATTTAAATCTGTTCTTCATCTGACAGGCAAGACTGTAAAAATTTCAGATATAGCATAAGTTCTTCTTTGCAACCTAGTTTGTGTCTGTGGATATGGCCTTACTTCGTGAAAATTCTAAGAAGGTTTTATCATAATCATCGTTGCTGCCTTGGGCTGAGGGATCATAGGTGTCTGTAGCACATTCAGTTGTTCGTGGCTTCCTTCCCCAAGCTGTGGATATTTGTTTGGCACCAGTCATCTGTGTTTTCATGCTATTTTCTGCAAGGTCTTCTGATTCTTGTTGTGCCCCCATAATTCCCAGCATCATGCTTTCTATCATTGTTTATCCTTCTAATGTGTCAAAAAGACTTAGTTTCCATCTGATGATCAATTGCCTTGGGTCTTTTGTGTTCAGCCTTCTTGCTTCAGTGCTGGTGATTTTCTTTGTGCTACATCAATTATATATTCGTACATTGCAGGGATGGACTGTAGTATAGTGGTTAGCATGTTTGTCTGGGAATTTGAAGGTTGGGGTTCAAATCCCTGTCAGGGAATAAATTTGTTTTGAATTTTTGCCTCCACTTGCACCCCCTAGACAACTCAGCTACAATCAGTACACTGTCAGTGGGAAGATAAAGGTGGTGAGGCAGAGGGCTGGCCATCCACCCTCATATGCTGAGGCTAAGAAATTAAATTGCTAACATTTTATACGTAGTAAATTAAATGAATGGTAGTTAGGTTAAAAATTGTGTCGATTGATACAGCATGTTACATAAAAGGATATTGCTGGGATATTATAAAAATTGTACTTTGTGTTTTTTTGTTTTTCAGATCTTCCAAGCGTGCTGAGTGGTGAACGACTGTTCATGATTGATCCACATGAAAAGTATTTTCTGTACCAGGGTAGTCAGACATCTGGTTATATGTGGAATTTGAAAGAGAAGAGGAATGAAATACGCAGGATGTGGCATCATTTTGAACCATTCCATGATATTCTGAGCTCATTTCAACAGTCATTTGAAAAGGGTTTCTTTGATGGCACACTATTTCGTTTTCCCCTTCGTCAGGTCCCTTCCGAATTGTGTTCAACTGTGTATGGTGGTGATCGAGTCAGCGAGTTGTTTGCTCAGTTTGAGAATGATGCTCATCTTTTCCTGATATTTTTAAAAAACGTTGAAAAGCTGGAACTTTATATGCGAGGCAGATCAGAAGATAAACCTCGTCTTGTTTTTCAGCTAACCATTGAAGCAGAATGCCTGGATACAGTTAGACGATGTCGAAAGTGTTTCACCGAGACGATTAAACAGGGTGCAAGTCTGAAGGAAGATGTCAGCATAACATATCCATTGGACATCTGCAGTCTGAAATACCAGAAAAGCGGTGAAGTTGAGAAGATAGTCTTTTGTTTCCTTGTAAACGAATTTCACGTCGGTGCCGGAACTGTGCAGAGCATAAAGTCCTTGAGGGAAGGTCCTAATTTATCGCTAATACCACTGGTCGGTGTGGCAATGGAGCTTGGCAGCAGTGGCTGTCAGCAAGTACGAAAGGGTAATTGTTTGGATGGAACGGATACCACAGAGATAAATTCAGTATCAAATGATGATTTTATGCATCCAAGGGGGCAGGTCTTTTGCTTTCTTCCGCTGCCTAAAGAAGAGAAAAGTGCATCTGGTCTGCCTGTCCACGTCAATGGATATTTTGCAGTGAGCCAGAATCGTCGACACCTCAAGTGGCCTTCAATTGGACAGAAAGTGGATTCAGACCGGTCTCTTCTTTGGAATCGCTGTCTGCTGAACGAAATTCTTCCATTATCGTACAAGGAACTGCTGATCCATGCAACACGGTCTCCAAAAGTTTCAGCCTTGGACCTGTACCATGCCATTCCCAACCTGGTTGTTGTCGATGAAAAGTGGCAGATTATTCTGGAACCACTCTTTCGGACTCTGTTCGATCTCCCAATCTTCTTCACAACTCTTGGTGGTGGAAAGTGGATTGTTGCTGAAGAGTCAATCTTTGACTGTATGAGGGAAGAACCAGAAGCAAAATCTCTTATTAGCAGTGTGCTGACTGCAGGGGGCATTCCAGTTGTCAATGTGAGCCAGCATGTGCTTCATGCCCTTGGTGCCTTCTGCAATCATTCGCCTGAGATTATCACTCCAGGTATACTAAGAAACATCTTGGTGAGCCATCGTAACTTGTACGTGAACCTTGATTATCATCAGAAGCTTCACCTGCTTAGGTATGTGCTCAAAGATGAGGATTTCCGAGAGTTGAGCGGAATCGAACTGCTTCCATTACTGAATGGAACGTTTGTTAAGTTTGGCAAGGCAGAGCAGCCTATCTACATGCCTACAAATGAGTTTCCTGCTTCACTTTTGCCAAACTTCGAAGGTCATTTTGTTTCTGATCAGTTGGATGACTTTATCTGCCACAAACTCAGCAAACTCGCACAGTCAGGTGGGTGGCACAGACAGTAGTACAGTGTCCTTGTTTGTTGTATCTTTGTTTGTTTGATTGATCCCAAAAATATGGCAAAGATACAAGTTTAGAGTGAAGTAAATAGGTTATTGGGTACAAATGGCAGACCCAGTTTTAATGACCAGAGTCCCGCTTAATTAGGGCCTCCGATTAACAAACAATACAGATCGTAATTGTAAGCTCGAGATTTCTGTATGCCCAACACGGAAATCAGCTTATTCACAGGCACTTAGTCAAAACAAAATTGATAGGCAGGAAAGGTTTGGTTCCAGGTCTAGATCCAAGAGTCAGGCACGCAGACAAAGAATTTCAGAGACAATTAATATATCTGAACTAATGGAATGTGGGATGTGGTGGTGTAGTGGTATGATCTGCACCTCGTAATCAGAGATTTGTGGGTTCAAATCCACCTCAACTTGTCCCCTTGGAAAAGTTGCTCACCCACAATTATCTATGAGGAAGGCAATGAGAAACCATTTCACTCATATCATGCCCGGATGGCATAAAGCCAATGCTGCCTTGTGGTAAAACAAAACTCAAAATTTTCATTAGACTGACCGTGTGCTGTAAAATAAACAAATATTTTAATTTTACTTTGCAAGTTGCATCCATGTGACTGACAACAATATCTGTACATTTTTGTTTGCTGCAAAAAAATTGGGCAAAAGTAGTATGTGAACAGCCAGTGAATGATTTATGCCAGCTAGTTAAACGTTCATTCCTTGATTTTGTTGTTAGTCGCTGGACACATATATATACAACACATAAATTCAGCTGACATAAGGATTTTAAAACTTTGTTTATTTGTAAAAGTTTAGCAATACTTGTAGCAATTTTGTCAGTACTTTTTAACTCCCAGTGATTCATAAGTGATTCATTTTGAAAAATAAAAAGATTTATGCTTTTTTCATTTTATTTTTAGGACAGAGCCAAGTGCAATACCTGACAGCTGACTTGGTTGCAATGCTGATTCCAAAAGTTATCCCAAAATCCTTGTACCAAGAGCGAGTTGTTGCATATGAAGCCTCCAACCTTTCTCCAGATTGGCTGCCACTACTGTGGAAACACTTGAGAACTCATCATCCTTCAGATCTCTCCCGGTTTAATGGTCTGCCTATACTGCCAATAACTAGCTCTCCATTGCATTTGATCCAGCTGTCAGAGACATCATGTGCAGTCATGCAGAGCGCTCTTGGCGCCGCTCTTAGTCCTGGTGTTGAGCGGATTCTTGGGGCAGTGGGAGCTCATGTAGTGGTTGAACTTCCACAGTTTGTAAGGGATCATGCGGCTGTTGTTGGAATCTACATTAAGGTTCCTGTTGCAGAAGATGTTGTTGAAGTGCTTTACAATGTTTGCAAGCTAAAGGGAGCAAAGCAGATGGTCAGCATTTTCCACAACGAGGTAACGGAATCAGATAAGTCTGATCTGCTGGAATTAATATCAACGTTGCAGCCAAAATGCATCAACCAAAAATACATCAACTTCTTGCGTCATCTTCCTGTCTTTCGGTGTTTTGGAATGATAGGTGACACTGCTAAGTCTGTATCAGTGGCTGAGATCAAAAGAGCTGCAACTGTACAACGGTTGTCACTGGCAACTAGTGAGAAATACCTGGATGCCAGCTCAGAAACTGCAGCAAAGGCAGCTGCTCTTCTTGGAGCAACGTTTGTCAATATGACCACAATGCTGAGAGAAGTGCTGGCCGCTGAATTCAAACCCGGTACTGTGGACTCTGAGAAGGCCGAGGAAGTGGCACGTGACCTCTTTCAGAACTTTACTGTTTACTGCCAGGAGGACCCGTCATTCCCAACCATACTGTCCAGTCTACCTTTTGTTAAAACAACACAGAATCGATTCGAGTGTCCTTCAAAGCTTTTTGATCCAGAATCTGTTGAGCTACAGCAAATTCTTGCAGGTGCAGATGTTTTTCCAACAGATGTATTTGCCCAGCCGGAAAACCTGCAGTTATTGAGGAAAATGGGGCTCAAATCTGAGAAAAACGTCGTGGCGGGTGATCTTCTGAATGCCATGCTGCATATTGAAAAAGCAGTTCGTAAGGAAAACGTGGACATTTCAGTGCAAAAGTCCTCAATGGCAATTCTTAATTTTCTGAATCGTAACCCTAGTCTTCTTTGGCAAGAAATCAGCAGTAAGCTTTTGGTTGAACATGCCTTCAAAATTTCTTGGGTGGCAGCATTGACAGAAAAGCCTACTGTTTTTCCATCTACGGTTGCTATTTTTGCAGATAAAGGTTTTTACCCCCCGCATGTACTGCGAAACTCAGAGTGGTTGCCTGTAATTGGAGCTGTTCGACCAGTTGTCGCTGTGCACTGTGGGTCAAAGGTTGCTGAGGCATTTGGCTGGGATGCTCTGCCTGACTTAGATTCTATTGTTGAACAACTTGGCTACATCATTGGTTGCTACAGTTCACAGGAAAAAGCCCAGTTCCTTACAATGATCATGACAGTCTATGAGTTCTTGAGTCGTTTTGATGCATCCAAGCTTTGCGAAGCTCTTAAAAGTGCTAAGCTAAAGAAGTGGATATGGCATGGGGATGGATTCGTCTCAGCCAGTGAGGTCTTAATCTCACCATTTGGTATAAACCTCCAGCCATACATGTACGTACTACCGTCAGAACTACAGGCCTATGCAGGGTTCTTCGCGAGCTGTGGTGTCATGGAAAAGTGCACCCTGCAGGTTCTCATCCAGGTTCTGCACAGAATGAAGGCAGTGCATGACGCAGATCCAGGAAGAGAATCGATGCAAGATATTTCACTGGCAGTTAATATCCTAAATCAGATTGCAAAGGATGGGATTGATTCAGATGCTCTCGGCAGACGCGAGATTCTCATTCCCTGCAAAGTGGAGGGGGATGCAGGTGTTCGGTTGCTGCCAGTTGCTGAATGCACATACTGTGACGTGGACTGGGTTCGGAAAGGTTTCAATCTTCTTGATTTTGATGACAGTGATGGAATCACGTTTATCCATCCGCAGCTACCGACTTCGACTGCTGAGTCTCTTCATGTCCCAACTTTGATGAGCCGAATGCTTAATGCTGAAGAACTTGAGATAAACAGTTTTGGACAGTCGGAACCTCTTACCAGCCGGCTGAAGAACCTCCTGGAAGACTACAGTGATGGCCTCGCAATTCCAAAGGAGTTAATACAAAATGCAGATGATGCTGGTGCAACAGAAATCAAGTTTCTTTACGATGAAAGACAGAACCAGGATGCCCTGAAGTACGTAATTGATGATGGAATGAAGGCTTGCCAGGGCCCTGCATTGTGGGCATACAACAATGCTGCATTTACTGACAAAGACTTTGATAACATAACCCGTTTGGGTGGCGCTACAAAACAGAAAGAGCTGGACAAGATTGGTAAGTTTGGACTTGGGTTCAATGCTGTGTACAACATTACAGATGTACCCAGTTTTGTTACACGAAACACAATCGTGATCTTTGATCCACACACTGTTCACCTTGGGAGAGGAATTCGTGATAGAAGCAAGCCTGGGATCAAGATCGACCTTGGCAAAAACCGAACACTGATACGGAAGCTGCCAGATCAGTTCAAGCCTTATCAGGACGTCTTTGGGTGCAAGATCAGTGACACTAATAATGACTTCGGTGGAACCCTCTTCAGGTTTCCTCTAAGGACAAGAGAGCAAGCAGCACGTAGCGAAATCAGTGGACTGCACTATGACCGTCAGCAGGTTGTAGCACTGCTCGACATGCTTGTACATTCTGCCTCACATCTTTTGCTCTTTACCCAGTCCGTACAGCAGTTGTCATTCTACTATCTGCCCAATGAGAGCAACCCACTTGAACTCCGGAAAGTTCTTACTGTCGAGAAAAGCCTTGTTAAGATGGTGAGAGAACTGGAATTTTCAGATTACAGTTTGTTCAGAAAGGAAGCCCAGAAGAGCAGTGCTGAAAGACAACAGGTTTCGTATGGCGGCATGCTTAGGGCTTCGTCTAATTACATAGCTCAGCTTCGAGTGACTTCAAAGAAAAAGATGCCTGAAGCACCAAGGAGCAGCTTTAGCATCAAGATGGCTGTTTCATTAGGAGAAGATTCTGTGGAATTGATCCGTGGAACCCCAACAACTGCCGAGACATTTTGGTTCGTTTCCTCGTCATTTGGTCAGGGAAGATCACTGCAGATTGCCCTAAAATCAAACGAGGGATTTGTTCCTGTTGGTGAAGTGGCATGTCGTCTTGAGCCCTGTGAGGGTGGCTTAGTGCCAAAGAGCCTTGAGGAAGGAGAAAGTAAGAAAGGCCGAGCATTCTGTTTCCTACCAATTCCAATGACAACACATCTTCCGGTTCATGTTAATGGGTTCTTTGCTCTTCACTCTGACCGACGTTGCCTGAGTTTTGCAACTGAAGACGACAAGACAAACATCAGAGTAGAGTGGAATCGATGGCTCCTCCAAGATGCAGTCACCGCTGCCTACATTCAACTTCTGCAGGATGTCTGTTCAGTTCTACCTCCATATTTTGAGTCAGCTCTGTATGACATCTGGCCATCGTCAGGAGTGGATTCATATTTCATGCCACTAGTTGAAAGCTTTTACAGATCTGCAGCTGTTCCTTTGACAAAGCTGCCGCTGTTGTATAGTGAGGGCCAGCCAGTTGACTTTGAAAATGTGGTAATTCTGGAAAACTCAATGGCCAACTTGCAGTTGTTCCAAGCTGTTGCTGCCGAGATATTGTCTGTTGGTTTGCAGCAAAGGAAGAAGGTCGGTGTTATGTCTGATGCTGTGTTGAAAACTTTTACTTTGTTTGGATTGGGTGAATTTATAGGCAGAAAAATCTTCAGTGTTGAGAGATTTTACGGGGAAGTCTTCTTCCCAAGCATAACGAATGTAACCATGACGATGCGAGATTCATTAGTTCTCTTTGCTCTGAGTCAGAACAGCACCAGCCTTGACTGCCTGATTAAGGAACAGCGATGCGTTCCGGTTTCCCCAGATGGCCAGAATCTACGAAAACCAAATGAACTTGTTCATCCGTCTTCACCAGTATCTCTTCTGTTTGAGAGTGGAGATGGGCGGTTTCCACATGGAGATGGCTTCTGTAACCCGTCTGCTCTGAGCTGCCTAGAAAGGCTTGGAATGCAATCCAGTAATATTGGTTGGGAAGACCTTCGTGAGCGGTGCTATGCACAGCAGGCGTTCTTCCAGGCTGATGCAACAAAAGGAAAAGCCCGTTTTGAAAGACTTATGGTATTCCTGGATCGAATGCTGTTGCGAGATCGCAAAAGCTTGCACGAGGATGGCAGGCCTGAGGCACTTCACCAAGATGAAGCCCAAGAGGCACTTATGGAAATTCCTTTCCTGATGGCTCTTTTAAAGCCTGACAACTTTCCTCTGAAGTGGGTTGGAGAGCAAACTACAGGACAACTTTTATGTCCTAGTGATGTATTTACATTTGAGAATCGTTACCTCGTTTCGGCGACGTCTTACATTGTCGATGATACACAGCTGTCCTACAGAGTTCGTGCCTTCTTCAGACTGGTGGGAAAGAAAGCGACAATTGAGCAGGTTGTGGCACAGATGGAGCACGCTTTGAGCACAGACGTTGCCAGTTTGTCCTCACAACAGTGTGAGGAGCTACAGAACATATTATATGCAGTCTATGGCTTTCTGCAGGACCAGTGTGCAATGAACCATGAAGTTGCTGAACAGGTGTGTCTTATCCTAAAGGATAGGCAATGCATTCTGCTCGACGGGGCTTTCTTGTACACTCATCAAGTAGCCTTGAGCTTTTCTTACAGCTGTGCACCATACTTGTATGGCCTTCCGGCAGATTTTGCTAAACGGTTTCGCGTACTTCTGAAGATGCTGGGCGTCCGAGAACATTTTGAAGTAAAAGACTACATGACAGTTCTGCAGGATCTGAAGCAGAAGAATGGAGATGCAGTACTGAATGCCAAGGACCTCGATCTTTCAATACGCATGGCAGCTCAGCTGAACAATGCTATGAAGCTGACATCAATGCGTGCAACGGACACAGAATCGAAGTATGGTACAATCTTCATTCCGAACGTAAGAGGAGTCCTTCAGCCAGCGATGACTCTTTGTTACAATGATTGTCCATGGATTACTGAAACATCCTCGATGAACTTTGCCCATCCAGAAATCACGTTTCACACATCTGCCTGTCTTGGCGTTCGCACAAAGCGTCAGGAGGCGCTGCGTCGACACGCGCACGGCATTCCCTTTGGCCAGCGTGAGCGGCTGACAAACAGCCTGAAACGGATCCTGCACAGCTACCCATTTGATTGTGAGATTCTAAAGGAGCTGATCCAGAATGCAGACGATGCCGGCGCAACTGTGATGCATTTTGTCAAGGATGCTAGACACCATCCAACTAACCACATCTTCGATCAGCAGTGGAAGCCACTGCAGGGCCCAGCACTCTGCATCTACAACAACAGCCCATTCACTGACAAAGACCTCGCAGGAATACAGCAGCTGGGTGAGGGAAGCAAGTCACTCGACTTCAGCAAGACAGGACAGTATGGTATCGGATTTAGTTCTGTGTACCACTTGACAGATGCACCATCACTGTTAACGACCGCAGTGGATGGATCAAAGAAGTTGTGTGTTTTTGACCCGCACTGTCGCTACGTTCCAGGTGCCACACCGACCGAACCAGGCATGCAGTTTGATAATGTTGATGACCTGAGGGAGGCATTTCCAGATGTTTTCCGGTGCTACCTAGAGGAACAGTTTTCCATGAAGGGCAGCACCATCTTCCGACTTCCACTACGTACAAGGGATATGGCAGACAGTTCGGACATTTCAAAGGTGCCCGTGTCGATGTCCAAGGTACAGACTATTCTAGACCAGCTACGAGAAGAGCTGTGTGAAATTCTCTTGTTCACGAACCATTTAGAGGAGATCGTTATCTCAGATATTGATCCTGGCACAGGTTCTCTTGTCAACAGCTACACCATAAAAGCTCTGCTTTCGAAAGATGACCGCAAAACACGACATCATATCGCAGAAGCAGTTCAGAACACCACAGCTGCATTGAAATCAGAGAAAGAATCAGTGCAGACAATTGAGTTGGAGGAGGCAACAGCAACAGTTGTTATGACTGACAGCGCAGGGAACCAGGAAAAGTGGCTGGTCGTCCAGCGACTTGGATTTGAAGAGACAGTTGTTCTGCCAGATGACTTGCAAGTGGCGTTTAAAAATGGCGATCTGGCACTGCTGCCACGAGGTGGTGTGGCCTGCCTAATGGAGAGACGACAGCATGGAAGAATAGAGTCCTCTAACAGGCCGAGCCGTGTCTTCTGCTTTCTGCCACTGCCAGTTGAGACAGATCTACCAGTTCACATTAACGGGCACTTTGCTCTTGGCTATGAAAACCGACGCCATCTATGGACAAACACGGAAAATGCCGGCTACAAGCGAGAGTGGAACGACCTGCTTTGCAGCAGAGTGATTGCTCCAGCCTATGCAACGCTCTTGAAGGCTCTGAGGATGATGGGACTGAATGGCTCACTTGAGGACAACGTTGCACGTGTCAGCTGCTCTCAGCTGATCATTACAGCTGCTCTTAAGGCATATTTTGCCTTCTTTCCCGGTTTCAGTGAAACAAAACCACAGTGGAACATTCTTGCTAGGTCAACATATCAGTTCATAGCAGAAAATAATATTGCTGTACTGCCCTCTGTATGTGAAGTGGACGTAAGCCAACCATTTCAAAATCTTGGGCCTCGGGCAAACAATGAAGTCCAGCACTGGGTAATAACCTGGCTTCCACCAAATGGTGTGGGATCAACTAAGGCATTTTTCCAGAAGAATGAAAAACCTGTCAGCACAGTGGACCAGAAAGGTCACCAGGCTTCATTTTTAGGAAAAGTGAAAAGCTGGTTTGGCAAAACATGGACAGCAAAAGAAAAAAGTAATGAGGACATTTTAAAAGATGTTCTTCTGGAGTGTGGTTTAAAACTCATCGAAGCAAGTGAAGAAATCTTTGACAATTTCAGACGATCAGGTGTTGATGTTGATTACATGACACCAAGTGGAATTTTGCTCTTCTTTTCCTCGTATCCAACCAACGACCCGATGTGCAACATTGGTGAACTGCCCCAGCCATTAGCGAACACGCCATTCCAGAATGAGAAGACACTTCTCTTGGTTCTCGACTACTGCAAAAAGGCACTCGACTTTGAAGAGAAACTTGCAGATTTGCCACTGCTGCTGACTGCAGATGACATGCTTCGGCAGTTTTCATCAGACACTCCTGTTTTGTATTCAAAGTTTTCCAGTCTGTTGCCTGCGTGCTCGGAAAAGTTTCTGAAGCCATGTATGTTAGAAACGGCTTTCAGCAAAGACCTGCTGGAAGAGTCAGGCGTGTTTCAAGAGTTCCGGATTGTGGACTTGGCTGAAATGTTGCCATCCAAACTGCCACAGGATAAGTTTAGCAGTGGCAGTGAAAAAGTGGAATGGGTGAAATCATACTCCAGCATTCCTTCGGAAAAATGGTTGCAGATGCTTTGGTCATACATCAGTTCTCAGTTGGAGGAAATACTAAAGGGCATTGTTTCTAATCCACAGCAGAAAGCTGTGTTGGTAACCAAGGAACTTGCACCTCTGTGGGACTGGTGCATCATGCCGGCACGGTCATCCTCTGGCTGTAGTCTCTTCTCACTTAGAAATGCAGACTCAATTGTTGACTTTGGATCTCGTGAGTACCAGACGCTAGGCATGCGTTCGGTGATCCAGAAGTGCAGACTTCCACAGCTTGACATTGCAGCAATCAACAGTGATTACTGTAACAACCTCGATGTAGTCCAGCACTTGGTGACAACCCTGGACAAGCCAGACAAGGTGGTCAATCTCTTACAGAGGCACTTCTCTGTTTCGCCTGCAGTACCAGCAGTCCTAACAAAGGAGGACTGTGACCATATCCTGAGGTACCTATGTGAACACATTGAAACCCTGAGAACTGATGAACTTGCAGCCGAGAAAATTAGAAGCCTACCAATATTCCGCACAATTTTTGGGGACGTCATCCATCTCACAGGCTGTCTCGTCTACACACTTCCTGCTAAGATTCCTACAAATGGTGTTGATATCTGGCAGAGCAAGTCAGGAACGGTTTTCCTAGAGAGAAATGACAGGGCTCAGGTTGTTTATGATTTTCTGGGCTGTGCAACGATCAGCGTTATAGACGTCTATTGCCAGTTCATCTTTCAACATTTTGAGTATTTTATTCTTGAGGATCGTCTCGTACACTTGCATCACATCTACACACAGTATCTTCATGATTCACCGACAGCTCCAGGCATCAGTGAAGAGGAGCGTGAAGGATTGCTGGCTTCCCTGCGCAGTCTTCCGTTCTTGGAGGATGAAAATGGTGAGCTCCAGTGTGCAAGCCACTTCTATGACCCAGAGAATGTCGTCTTCCGAATCATGGAACCTGCCGGACGATTTGCACCAAAAGCACAGAAAATGTTCAAAGAGTCTGAGTGGTATTCATTCCTTGCTATGCTGGGCATGATACGCGATGTGACAAGCTCAATGTTCCTAGAGTTTACAAAGGCAGTCGCAACCGAAGGCCGTGATCCAAAAAGTGCAAGCGCTTTGATGAAGTCGAAGGTTCTGGTCCAGCATTTGTATACACTTCCAGATGGACTGCGTGACCCTATCCTTACTGATATCGTTGATGTTCCATTCGTAGCACCTGAGGCTGCCTCACCGCCTCTCCAAGAGCTTCATGAGCAGCATGGAGACCTGGGTGCTGGAAAGCTTGCGTATGTTTCTTTCCGAGATGCAGTAGCAAAAGCACATGAGAAATTGTGTTGGACCTGTGCCAACCTGTTACCATCTTGGGCTGACCCAATGAACCAGTCATCACTTTCTGCCAGCCAGAGAGAACAGATTGTGCAATGTTTGGCAATACAGAAAGTTCCAAATGTGAAGTTGGTGTTGAAACACTTGGAAACGCTCTGCCAAGACTTTGAGTTGTGCCTTCAGTCAACTCAGGCTAGTCGTACGTCAAAGATGCAGGTTTACCGAGCAATCTACAAGTATCTTATTGAGCAGGGTGATGCACTCACCGAAATCAAGGAGAAACTTGAGAAGATTCCTTGTGTCCTTGTTGATGATGCCAAGGCATGTGTCCTTCCTCGACAAACTGTCCTGAATATCTACGATACTGAGGAAATACGGCCATATCTTTACAAGCTACCAGTTGAGCTTGGTGAATACCAGCGCCTCTTCATAAGTATTGGAGCTACCAACCGCGCAACAGCTGCACAGTATGTTGATGTTATGGAACGTCTCAAAGCTGATGTTGGCAAAACCAGGCTAACCCCAAATGAGCTAAGAACTGCATACAAGGCTGTCCGGGGATTACTTGAAACACTAGAGAATGCTCCGGCTTCAGAATTTCCCACTTCTTGCCTTTACCTACCAAGTGAGAAGGGCAAGTTGGTTGAGGCTACAAAGCTCGTTTTTAATGATGCCCCCTCTTTTTACGATCGAGTTAAAGAATACAACTTACAGTTTCTGTTTGATATCCGAGAGTGTGCCCTTCGTTCGAGGTGCATTGATGAAATGGTCAATTTGCTGCCACTTAAAATGCGACCAGCGATGCTGAGCACCTATGTCCAGGAAATGCTCGTGCCTTCTGCACGCCGTACCGTTTCAGCCAAAGGAATTGCCAAGTCTCTGAGTGAGCGGTTGAAGTCAGAGCGTTTTCTGCAGGCTGTCGTTCGTCTAGTTCGGCATGAAGCGCACAAGAAAGGCCAAAAACTTGATGAGCACGTCATGTTTTCGGTGCTTGATCGATTGTCAACTATCAGTGTCTACACAGTGCCAAGTGTAATCACACACCTGAGCTTCAAAGGGAAGCCAATTGCTGGTAGTGAGATGGAGAAAGCATGCTTTGTCGAGCGCCTTCCCGGTGCAAATACTGATCTACATATTTGGAACATCTACATGAGGGATGACATGTCCTTTTCGCAGGAGCTGCTCATCCCACTCGCAGAAGTTGTTAATGGCATTCTTTCTGGGATGCTACATGACTCAGTGCTCTATCTCCTGCCTGTGCTGTCATGTCCCGAGGACCAAATCCAGACAAAACTGGATCACCTCAACATTCGACTGGATCATTCGTCGCATGTGACCGCAAGAGTGCCGACACTGCCGTTGGCTGGCAGCCCAGTTGACGAAGAGATCCAGCTGTTCTGTTCGTGGGGGCAGTTGGAATTTCTTCCTGGCGAGTATGTTGCTTATCGAAAGGATCCCACAGATTCATTTGTTTATGGAGTTATTCTTGAAGAGCTCATGTCACCAGACGATGATCGAGTTTATCTTGTTGATCTTGGAAACGGACAGGATGGCATTATTGCATCGGTTTCCTGCCTTTATAAATTTATGCGAAAATAGGCAGCAAGTTTGGGATGTTGCAGAAGTTAACATCTTTTACTCTGCTTGTCAGATATTGTCTGAAATAATCCATTTTATTGTTTGTATTCTTAAGTCAAACAGAACGTCATTTTAAAGTACTTTGAGCAGTCTAGCAGAATGCTGTGTTTTGTTAATTGAATCATTTTTGTTTTTCATTTCTTTGTACAGTGTAAACATTATCTGTGTTAAAAAATTGTGATTGCTGTTCATATGAACAGCCTAGGACAAGTTGAAAACCTTGTGGCACCTTTCTTCTTTTTGCTACCTTCCGGTACAGTATTTCACAGGCTGCTGTGCTCCATTATAAAGTGCAACATGCCTTAAACAAAAGGAATAAAATTTCAGGACTTTTGTGCAAGTCTAAAATCCCTGAACTGATTGTCTTCAGAATGGACAGTCTCATCCTCTTTGGCTCTGATGTTAAAAAATTTATTTCCATGATCTCAGGGTTTTAACTGCATCATATCTTTCTTTGGCTTTGTTTATAATGAAACTGCTCTCTTCAGATGTCAGAAAAAGTAAATTGGAAGGTTTTTGTCAGGCTTGAGCTAATACAACTCCTTGGTTCTCAGCTGATGAAATGTTAAAATTTTCTTAAGCTACAATCACAATATAGGCAGTTGTTTTTTGCTGGCAGATTGCAATGAATTTGCCCTTCACCTCTGCGTCAAGGGTCTATGTCCAGGTGCATCATGTAACCCTTAAGGAAAGCGGGATTGCTTTTGTCATGTCTGTGCTTCAGCCCATGCATCAAAACTAATGCGGGGATTATTAACAGAATTGATTAAGGGGCTTTTGTTTTATTTGCAAAGCATTTTGACTTTTTGACAAGTTTGATGGTGACTGATAAATGTTGTTAAGGCTAATTGCGTTGTTATTAGTTATGAGTTGTTTTTTCATCTGAACAGTGTACAGGTAATGTAAATCTCCAAAATTTCTCAACACCACACAAAAACTGGATCACGGAGACCAGCTCATTTACCAGAGCTGTATCAGATCATGTCAAGTTGCTGCTCAAGTCAGTGGTCAGTTTAGTTACAACGGGTAAACGTTGTGCATTTTGGAAGCTATCTACCAGTAAATGTTTCCGTTGTTTTATTGACAATATAACAACTGCGGTAGGCCTAAACTATGTACATCACTTCCAGAAACTTTGCTTTATACACAGAATAAATAATACATATGTTAATGCAAATTTCTATAACTTTGAGACATACGACATTTCTGTGTTAAACCATTCTTGGGTTCTGCAGGCAGCCATAGTTTTGCCATTCTTTTTATTTCAATAGATTGGCTCTTTTTACATGGATTTTGCTCAATAATTCTTGTACATTTGGACTTCTGTGGTGACTGAGTCTGTGTTTTTGAGTTATTTATTGATTCTACAATAGATTTTGTGTTTCTGGTGAAAACTGAGGTCTAGGACAGCAAGCATTGAAGGCACAAAGTCCCAATGACTAGGGGGTCTGTGGGAGCATCGTAAGCTCTTCCAGGGGATGTGGGTAGGCAGTGCATTCTGAATCATTCAGTATGAAATTTAGAATATTTTGGCAAAATGTGCTGCCGTTTATTGTATGACAGTCATTTCGTTGACAGCATAGTTGACGGTCACTGATCTGGGTGGGGTAACCTGTTGAAAAAAGTCCTGTTGCTAAACTGTTTTTTTTTCACTTAAAAAATGTCACCTGATACTGAATTTTGTAAACTTTTCAGTGTACATTAGTATAATTAGCAGACTGTTTTAAATTTACATTTTTGTGACTGAAATTTGTTGGATGTGAATTCCATTTGAAGATTCCTAACAAAAAGTTGGAAGCGCTACATAAATGGATTCGTGGATTTTCTTCATATTAGATAGTTTGCTCTGAGTGTTCAATTGGCTTGTACTTTGTAACAATTTCTTTTGAAATATGGAACTCCCAGACCCACTTTAATCTTAGGAGAACTGTAGGGAATAACCTTGTACGGTGTAAAGATGCATTTCAGGATTCTTCGTTGCGGACCAACTAGCCTTAAGCAGCACCAGTGTAATAATGCACAAGAATCGATGGTGCCCTAACGCCCATCCACAAGCCAGTCAATTCCAGGTCAGTTCAGGTAGATGGGAGAGGCAGCCTAAGAAAGATGTATGCTCTGAAGAGTGTTAACAAACACCAAAAGCAATGACAGTATAACAGAATCAGTCACTTGTACATTCCCAGTTTGCTTATGCATACATTTCAAACAACAATCTTCCTAAACTGCATTGCAACAAATTCATAACTTTTACTAATAACGTTATATCAGTGTATGCAACATACTTTAATCTGAGTGGAATTTAATTGATAATTTATTCAAATTTGGCTTTAAACGTCTTAAGCCTTTTCTATAGAGACAATTTAACTGAGAAAATAACTTTGGAAACAACTGGGATTCCTCCAAAAAGTATCAGAGCAAGAGCCTACTTCAAAACATGTCTAGACGTGCTGCGAGAAGTTATAAAACGAGTAGGAAGCATTCAAGTGTGCCATCACTTTTGAGAATAGTCCTTGAGAATATCTCCCATGTGATCGTTGTGCGACTTGAATGCTCGTGCCCTCTTCTTTGTAGGCTTCTTCTTCTGAATTGTTGCCTGTAGTTAAGAATAACGAATAATAGCTGGTTAACCTCGACCAATACATAAATTCAACCTTCAGCCTACTAACCCTTTCATTTTTAACTACACTAGCAATAATAGTTGAACAACATGTGGTACAGGCAAATAAAGCACAAGGTCTAGAACAGAAAAGATTTTGCCAAAGGGCAGAGCAGCAGCAGAAGATCCCTACTTAAAACTACTATCAATCTGAGAGTTGCATTTTGATTCACTAGAAAACAATCCATATCCTTCTGAGACAATATCAAGAATAAGCATAAGATCCAACAGGACAATAAGTACAATAGGTGGCCAATCTTCCCCCTGGCCATTTATCATCCTCCCACTGATTGTGCCAGTTCACTAGAGGAAAAGAAATCTACAAATATTCTCTCGTGAGGATTTCAACTCGTGACTGCTCGAATGCAATTCAAGCATTTTATATAAAATCATGAAAAATCTGACTTTAAGTTGCCACAATCTGACCTTTTTGATTTCGATGTTTTGCATTGCAGTTATGTTGTGCTTTTTCAGGTATTCTTCAATCTTTCGTTCATCAACTCCCTCTACAGGTATGCTGCGCCAAGTTTTTAGCACTTCTACGAGAAATAAAATGCTAAGCCTTAATTTTGAATCACCACCAAACAACATCAAAGAAAACATGATCAGCTTCAGACTATTCACTCAGCCCAACCATGATCACCTAAGTAAACTACATAATTGTTTACAAAAACTTGATCAGCTGATAAACCCAAACTACAATTAACTACCAATCAACTGTCATGATCAACTGAAGAAACTCTTAACCAAATCATGATAACTACCAACACCAACCATGATCAAGTTAAGAAAACTTGATCAACAAAACCATGATCAACTAATAAAATAAAACTATCAACTTCAGAAAACTAGACTGACAAAGTTATGATCAGAATGACAAAATTGTGATCAATTACCAATACAAACCCAAGACTGATTCAGCGCTGACAATCAGCAACTATGTCTTTGAAAGATCATAAGAAAACAATCTACTACCTTCATCGAATTCATTTGGCGAGTAATCTGCTTTGTTGTTGAGGCAAATCATCTCTTTTTTGTCTGCCTGTCGTATGAGATGATGCACTGAATCTTTCAGGTCCTAAAACCATATGAAAAAATGACGGTGAGACAAGATGAAGCATATTGGCAAAGGACTGCAGTGTATGAAGACAAGTGATAACATGCATTGGACACTTAGGAGCTTTCTGCCCACGGATCTTGATGATGACAAGACAAGACAGTAGCAGACTTCACTTTTATCTGCAAGATTCTGGGTTTCAATCATTCTGTCGTAAATTTTCTGGAGTAACTTAGTAATGCAAATATGTCTAATTATGATTAACAGAAATAAGATTTTCTAACTGCAAAAGATATTTCTTCAACAGGATGAATGTGCCATCGACAACAACAGTAAAACTCTAGTACTATTATACAGGTCATTTACTGTGATCATAATCATGAATTCTGTAAACTTACCTTCATCACCTTGGCAACATTTGGGACTGACTCTTCGATGGCTTCCATGGTGATGGTGCCCAGCCCATGAACTTCATGCTCTCTGAGCAAAGCCAGCAGACCTTTCCTGTCACGAACATTGTAAATTGGTCTGAACTTGTAACAGTCATCGACGACTTCGACTTTGGGATTGTTTAGCAGTGCCTCTGTGACAAGCCAGTGCTTGTTGCGTGGTCCAATGTCGGTCTGACTCGTCTCCTCTAAGATGTCGTCAATTGGGATTGGATCCTGAACACCACTTTGATGTAGTGACTTCAAAAAGCAACAAATAAGAATAATCAAGCAACTGGAAAAAAGTTTACAAATTACATACCTCCTTTTCAGGCACTGAAAAATCAGGAAAGTCAAGAAATTACTAAATATAAGATATGGCCTTAAAATTATGTATCAATATAGTGCCTTTTAAGTATCTCACAAAGGTGCTACCTATGCTAGCTTAAGTGGTGTTAATTGTCAATAAGAACAAAAATTCCGTCATTTAGCACGGTGTTCATATAACCAGAAATGTCACCAGTAGCAGAAGTGCTAAGCCCAACCAACAGGTTACCATCCTCAGAAGACAGCTGACAACATGTTCAGAGTTCATGGACTGAGCAGCATCAAAGTCGTAGAACGACAACTGGTGATGGTGCCCGCAACACACGATAGCACCATCATCCAGCACTGATCCAAGATGAATGGGCACCAGATGGCCTGGCATTTCATGGATGGTCACCATCCAAGTACTAGCCTGACTTGGTGCTGCTTAATATCACTGCGCCTGCCAGCAACACAGCAACAGCAGCAGGTGGACATTTACAAATCATAATATATGTAAGAACCAGACAAATACCACTAATCCAGTTGAAAGCAGTTTTTAAAACTTAGGGTGTTTGGCACTCTTTACCTAACATTGTAGATTACAGCAACAGAATCAATGCTCTCAGCTCAGTTTATCTCAATGTTATCATTGTATTAGTAAACAACAGAATGAAATTACCTTTAGATGCCTCACAATTTTTGCCAAGATGGCAAACTTGTATTGGGAACTTCCACTTGCAGTCTTATAATCAAATTCTGAAATAAAAGCATAAATTAAAGGAACCAGTCGATCACAGGATACAAAACTGTGTCAAATTTACATACTGCCATGGTAGCCAATTGTTTGGTGCTATCCAGCTAGTTAGCACGGAATATGCAGATTCTAGCCTTCAGTGACATGGCCATTTGTGCAGGGCTACATATGACTGGGTCACTGGAACCAATCCTTACTAAACAATAGATTGGTGCCATCAGTTAATGTCTGATATTATACAGTGTTGCTAAATAAATATAACAAATAAATACAAAATTTCTAGCACTCTTCTCTAACAGATGGTGTCAATTATACTAGGAACTTTAACACAAACCACTTGAAGACTAAAACTGACTCATAATTTGACAAAGGCTTCAGTGCCCCATAAACTGATACTCTGCTACTATGGTCACATAGCAATATCATGGAAGACAAGATTTTAGAGTCTTGGAATGCTGGCAAGCTGACTGAGCACTGACTGAGCAACTGATGCGTCGGCACCCTGTCTTCCAATCCTCGGTTCAACATGACTGATGCAATCTCATCGCCAGACGGTAATTGTAAATTTGAGTTAAACTGCAAAATTTTCAGCACAAATAATACCCACAAGCAGTGGCAATGATTTTTTAACACCTCTGAATGGTTTCTCTAGAACAGGTGCTGTGCACATTTTCTTATTACAATTAGAATTCACACAGTAAGTAGGCCTTGCATAATTCTAAACATTTTGCTTGAATGCTAATAAGCAACAGAGGTTTGCCTGACTACCTCTCAGTGGTGGTTTTTCTCTCTCTGGTTTTGCCTTTTTGCTCGGACGACTTTTGCTGGATTCGGGCTCTGCTGGTCTTTTACGTGCCTCAACAAGTGGTGCATTCATGGCCTTCTTGCGAAAGGCTTCTCGCTCTCGAAGCAGTGCAGGATCCATGGCAACTGTATTCGAATTCAATTTCTTTGAGAAGATCTAAACAAAAAATCAACCACCATCATAACATGCTATTCTCCAGTTAACATTTTTCACTGGTTTTAAATATTAGTCTATATTTTATTAGTTATCAAAGCCAGTATTAAGTAAATCTGCACTAGATCTACACGATCAGCAGTTGCAAGTTTAATTCAGGTTAACAAAATGGACAACACCATGCTTCTTTATCAGGCTCAAATGGTGCGATAGTAAGCCTAGTACTGCATTTGCCATGCAAATTTCGCTTCTAATAAATGTGATTTATTTTATTTTGTTTCTTATTGATCTATGCTAAATTCAACTTGTTCAGAAACTTTTTGAAATTTCATCAAATAAGTCGCCCCTCTTAGTAATATGCAACCTTCAAAGTTTATGTAAAAAAACGCAAACTTATTGTGTGAAAAATACGGTAGCCAGATGCCGATGGTTTATGTACATAAACTTAATGGTAAATTGAAATGTTTTGTGTGTTTCTGAATGTTCAGCACAGTGGTCTTTTCGTGGCACACAGGCCTATTTGGCACTCGGGTTGCATCTTTAATCCAACAATTATGGGTTTGAGCTTGGTGAGCAGTTGATTATGTGTACCTGTCTCATGCCCCAAATTCAGATGTAATAACTCTGAGCGCATAATAAGTGCAACAAAATAAAACAAAAATGGAAGCTCTGATAAAGATGATTTTTGTCCTGCAGCTTAAATGTTCAATAATTTTACTAAACTATTTTTATAAAGCAATGATTACAATTCATGTGATGCAATAAAATTGGTGATAAATTGGAAATTGTGGTGCATCAGTGATTAATTTGTGGATGGTCACAAATCTGTACACGTTCTTCAAAACATTCAATTTTACACAGATATACTAAACACTAAATATCAGACAGCAACTGCATTATATGTAACCATTAAATATATTAAAATAAATCAGCACATGTCATGGCATCAAGTAAGAATGCATTCTTGGGTTTATTAAACTGCCTAACTTACATTTTAAGAAGACAAGCCACTTGGTATGATACCATAAATACCGAGACCTCCAGTTGCAGTTCGTTTAAGAGGACAGTTTGTGTTCAAGAGTATGCTTGTCAGCTTGATACATTCAACAATGAAGCAGAGGACAAACATATATGCAAGCAGAGCATCCAGCTTTGTTTTAGGCCTACAAATTGAATTTGATCACCTAAGTTTGAGCACCATCCACAATAAATGCCTAGCCTATGAATATTTTATCCTGTAGAGACATTAGTCAATGAAGCTGTTTACATCAGCGATATGTGCAACTTTTTTCCAGTATTTGGACACTATCCCATGTCAAGCCTTTCCAGGGCAGGAATATGACTCATTAAGTTTTTCAAAGTAAGCTAAAATAAGTGAACGATCGGTGGACAAAGTGTTTCTCACAATACCAATTATTAGTGCAGAAGACAAGCAGTGTCGGCCAAGCCACAATTTATGGTGCAGACAGCTGAATAATGGCTACTGTTCACTGTGTTGCTCTAGTCAAGAATTTGCGTGCTGCAATTCACACATACTAGCCAAGGCAACTAGGTATCATTAGCTTAGCAGCATGTACTCTGAATTCATGTGCTAGGCAAATACAGTGTATGTTAGTCAAAGCCCATATTCAGGGCAAGTTACGAAATAGATACTTGGACAAGAGGACATCAAAGAAAAACCCTAATCAACGTTATCCCAAGTCACTGCTAAAACGTCCACCACCTGGTTTAGATACTGCTAGTCAAATGGATACGTTTCAGGGTACGGGCGCATTCTGTTGCAAGGTTGCAAGATCGACAAACTGCCAAAAGCGGAAATATAAGTGGTTGTGTGAAACTCAGGGAAAGAACACATTACACTGGTCTGTGTGAAACAAAAGGGTTCATTACAGAAGCTTACCCCATCGGTGCCATTCAAGAAACTGGTAACTGCACTCCTGGGTAAGTCATAGCCTAAAAATCCACTGTCTGGTTCAGAGCCCACTTCAGTAAATCCACTTTCACAATACAGTACTTGTGATGTCACAAGATGGACTGATTCTAGCTGGCAAGAGAGTAAGAGGTTGTGTGAAACTTGAGCACGGACATGTCCACATTATTCTTTGTAGAAATTCAGACCACGAAAAGATGTAAAGAGGAGATACAGTGGGTCAGAGTTCCAAGGTGAAGACTGAGAATCCATACCCAATACGCAAAAAGATGCAGAGACTTGTCAACAGACCTTCCTGTCAAAGGTTGTACAGAACGGCCAAACTATGTAGGAAGTAGAAGGGACAGTGATGTGGGGGTACTGAGCATAGAATTAGGTTTTAGTAACTCCACCCCATTAAGTTATTTCCAGATCACTGCTGCCACAAGTGATTACTCTTAGCTCTATGGCAAAACTATAGCCGACTATTATCAAACTTATGAGCAAAACTTATTTGTGAAATTCCCGAGGGAGATCGTTCCAGAGTTTAGGTGCAGTGTTGTGTAAGGATCGATTCGAGAACTTAAGACGTGTAGTTACAGAGGTAAGGGTGAGGTAAGAGGATGAGCCAGTAGAGCAGTATGACTGGGTGGTAGAGTTTCCGAAGATAAGTACGTTGGGCAAATTGGAGTTATAGGTTAGAGAAAATACTTTGAAGTAATCGTAATCTCAAGATTTCTACAGCGCCCAATGAAAGCTAAATCACGGGAACCAGCTTATTCACAGGCGCTCAGTCAAAACAAAATCGCTAGGCAAAAGGGTTCGGTTCCAGGTCAAGATCCAGGAGTCAAGCAGTCAGATGGCTACAGTGGATGGTGTTTGAAATTGAAGCGAGAAGAGAGATAAGGGGAAGTGGAAGAATCAGGACAAGATTTTTGGAAAAGAAGTGTTTTCAGTCTTGAGTGAAAGACCTGTGCAGAAACTGAAAGAGGTGAAGTGTTGGTGAGTTCGTATGATTGACCAGACAACTGTCGCAATTCTGGCGGGAGTTTATTCCAAAGGGGTCGGGCAGCTATAGCTATGGATCGATTTCCAAATTTTAAGGGAGGGCGAAGAACTGTTAGGACAGATGAGGAGCGGGTTGAACGGAGTGGTTGGATAGTAAATAATTGACGAAGATAGGAGTGTTGGGAGGATTGAAGTGTGTTGTGGTGAGGGATAAGACTTTGTACTCTATTCGTTCTGGCAGTTTAAGCCAGTGCAGTGATTTGAGAACAGAGGTGATCTGGTGGTGTCTGAGGGTTTTGGTGACAGCACGAGCGAGAGCATTCTGGATAGCTTGAAGGCGGTTTTTATCTGGGTTGTGTCAATATTGAGGAAAAGTGAATTGCAGTAGTCAAGTTTTGCATGGACTATGGATGTGGCAATGGTTCACGCGTTCGGGGACTTTACTGACCGTTTAGCTTACATCACGCGAACTGGAGACATTTTTTCAGAGACAACTCACCTTTTACACATTTATCAATCCACAGCACACGTTCACTGGGTCCCCAGTTTCTACGCGAGGAATCTATAAAACAACTACTGGGTAAACCGTAGCAGCGACCGCTCTCAATCTCCTACTTAAAAACACTATGGCTGCCGCAGACAGATAGAGCCATAGATATCATGATATCTATGATTAGAGCGCTGCCACAAACTCCCAGTTAATAAGTAAGTGAGTCATCCGCTTTAGTGCATCAGTAACAGACAAATAAAAAGTTTTTAAAATAAGTGTGCTTGAGAAATAAATCATAGAGTAACACTAAGGTAGAAATTAATTTTAAAATGGGTAGAAACTAATTTTAAAATTGGTAAGTTTCTATCCAAACACTCCGCTCAACCCGCTCCTTTTCTGCCCTAACACTGCCTTAACACTTTTCCGCCCTTCCGTCACCTCTTCCTTAAAACTTGGTAATCGCTCCATAGCCAAGCAGCCCCACCACTGTGAAATAAACTCCCCACAGAACTGCAACAGTTATCTGATTCATCTTACAAACTCATCTATACTTGCAATTTCTGCATTGGCCTTTCACTCGTGGGGGCACGGTAGCATATTGGACAGAGCGCACGGCTTGTAACGCGGAGAGTACGGGTTCGAGCCTCCTCCGAGACGGTTTACTATCCTCTATCTCCCTCAGCCTGGACTCTGCTTCAACCCACACCTTTGATACTAACTCTTCTGTCCGGAATTTAGGTGTTATTTTCGACCAGAACCTTACTTTTTCTGATCATATCACCCATCTCTCCCGCTCTTGTTTTATGCATATCCGCGACCTTCGCAGAATTCGCCCTATGCTTGACTTTAAAACTGCATCAACCATCGCCACATCCATAGTCCATGCTAGATTAGACTGTTGCAATTCACTGTTTCTGAACATAGGCTCCACCCAAATAAGCCGCCTTCAAGCCATACAGAATGCTCTTGCTCGTGCTGTTACCAAAACCCCCAAACACCATCACATCACTTCTGTTCTTAAATCACTACACTGGCTTAAAATACCTGAACGAATCGAGTACAAAGTCATATCAATTACATACAACACACTTCAATCTTCCCAACCCTCCTATCTTCGTCAGTTATTTACAATACAACCGCTTCGCTCAACCCGCTCTTCTTCTGCCCTAACACTTCTCCGGCCTCCAGTCACCTCATCCTTAAAATTTGGTAATCGCTCCATAGCCATAGCTGCCCCACCACTCTGGAATAAACTCCCCCAGAATTGCGACAGTTTTCGGACCCATCATACAAACTCACCGATGCTCCACCGCTTGCAATTTCTGCTTCGGCCTTTCACTCAAAACTGAAAACATTCCTCTTCCACAGATCCTACGCTGACACCCCTTCTTCCTCTTATCTACCTCTGCTCTCCAGCCCCAAGCATCACCCACCGTAGCTGCCACGCTGTCTCTCTCTGCCTGACTCTTGGATCTTGACCCTGAACCGAACCCTTTTGCCTATCGATTTTGTTTTGACTGAGCGCCTGTGAATAAGCTGGTCCCCACGGCGAGGCTTTCGTTGGGCGCTGTAGAAATCTTGGGATTACGATTACGATTAGGGACCTTGAGCAAGTCCTTAATTCACAATTGCTCGGCGCCATCGATTGATGCTAAGTCATTAGATAGTGGCGCCTAATAAATGCAGAAACTCAAAGCTGAAAACATGTCTCTTTCACAGATTCTATCCTGACTCATCTTCTTCCTCGTGTCTTTTTTCCGCCAATCCCAAACATCACCGTCTCTCCGTCTGACTTTTGGATCTTGACCTGGAACCGAACCCTTTTGCCTATCGATTTTATTTTCACTGAGCGCCTGTGAATAAGCTAGTCTCCTCGGCGCAGCTTTCGTAGGGCGATGTAGAAATCTTGGAATTACGATTACGATTACGATTACGATCACGATCACCCGTCGTAACTGCCCCGCTGTCTCTCTGCCTGGTTATTGTAGATCTTGACCAGAAACCGAACCTTTTTGACAATCGATTTTATTTTGACCAAGCTCCTGTGATTAAGCTGGTTCCCGTGACGTGGCTTTCGTTGGGCGCTGTAGAAATCTCGGGATTACGCTAAAATGAAGCCATTCAAGCCGCGGCGTTTGTTGGTTTATGACGTCATTATGAACACAGTTGGTTCATGCATAAGTGCTCTGTGGCGGGCCTATCTTTTGAGATGAAAGCAGAGAAGATGGCGACGTTGTTTGAGAGCGTGGATTTCGCTTCAATCAGCGATGACGGGCAACTTACACGAAAATGTCCACCACCCGTCCGTCTCGAGGTGGTCTCTTCAAAACACGAGACCAGTCTCAATATTTACAACGGTAAATTTAACTAAATAATTCTTGTCTTTGTTAGACGCTAGCTAACAAAATGGCCATTATAGTGCTTTGTGTTGAGTGCGGCTTCTGCAAGTATTAACTGTTAATACGGCTGTTAGTACGAATTTATCTAAATCTACATTTAGAGGGCGTTTGGTACTGTTACATATTTGACAGCATATTTGTGCAGATTAGTTCAAGTAGCCTTCGTTCGAGATTTCATTACCGATTTCAAAGAGCGGGCAAAATAAACGTGGACAGATCAGCCGCTGTCTTTGTCATAATTAAATACTACTGTGAGACATAAATTAGCTGTTATCGAATCTGAGGGCTTCTCTGGGGACGGTGCATCAGTTGATAATTTATTGTGTTTTATCGTCCCAAATTATTTTATCGATAATTTCGTATGCCTCCCAGAGATTATCAGAGATGATATGCATTCCCGGCTGAAGAATGAGCGCCACGATTGTAGTTGCTTGTCCAGGAGAACACAATTCCAGGAGAAACTTTGCTAATCAATAGCCTAGCCAAACTCTTGAAACTCAGCTAGGGATCAGGGAATACTGTTATCCCAGACATCGTTGAGGCAAAGATACAATTTAAACTCTGACTAACAGACTGTCACACGTCAAACACTTCAAAATCATACTGCAAAAACTTACAATTTAACAACTTACGATTTAACAGAACTTAATGTACAGTTAAAAGAAATTGCTGTAACCTAATTATTAAATTAATTGTATGAATATTTATTTACGTGTAAGCCAATAAGCTTGATCATGTTTTTCAAACCTACATTGTCAATTAAACTGTGACACTTTGACAAAATTCCAACCACCTCACATCAGCTGTCACTTGCCAACTTTCTTGTTTTTAGGTAGCCTTCTTGTCGAGACAGTTGCTGTCGATAAAGAAACTGAAACAGCCAAAGTAGGAATGAAAGGACTTATCCTGTCCACCGGAGACTTGTCCTATTTGTTGTGTTTCCCATCATTAAAAGGTATTTCTTGCAAAATTTCTGTCAACAGGCTAAAACCCTAGGTTTGGCCTACAAGTGAACACTTTCTTCATTAGTTACACTTTTGCAGGCTAACAATAGATGCTTCTGTGAATTCATAAATTCTTTTGTTCTTTTTATGTAATCTTGACTAACTCTGTTGTGACATCCTTTTCCAAACAATGGACAAATTCAGGTTGTGCATTATGTATAGGATTGATTTTTTCATTATGATAAAATTCACGTTTCAGGGTACACTTTGCACAAGCGTGAACTGTTTGAGATTTTATGGTACAGAAATTCAGAGTTCATTTACTTACTCTGTTGGCCATTCTATGTGAGAAAAAAAAGCCATATATTCAAAGTTTAAATTGCATTCTTTTGACAGGATAAACTCATGCTTATGAGTTTAATGTGTCAAACCAGTACAGGTGGGACATGAATTTGGTGTCTTTGCAAATGTCTGCAGATCAAAGGACTTTTGAGGCTTCGCTAAAAACTGCCATAATGAACAATGAAGTCTCAATATTTACTCAGCGAACTGATCCATCATCTGCAGAACAATATTTCCAGGTAGGTCATAATGGTCCATTCGTCAAATGGTTCAAATCCATGCCTAGAAAAATTTTACTTGTGCCCTGAATATCTTCCGGTAAACAGCTTATATTGTTGATTGGTACCGTGCTATTTTTGTTGTGGGGCTACATAAATAGATAAATGCATTTGATAGGAGTTTTGATTGCATTGAGAAAACCGTTGGGACTTGACAAACAAGAGTGATAAGAATGGATGGCATTCATTCACACTTGCTAAATGGTTGATTGAACTGTGGGACTTTACCTAACAGCACCACCTACAGGCCTAGAAGACTCCCGTTTGATAGAGTTTGTGTTATCTTGGTGATTGTTGTGTTTTCTGACAGTTTTATGGCTACATGTCCCAGCAACAGAACATGATGCAGGACTACATTCGGACATCAACATATCAAAGAGCCATGCTGGACAACATGGCTGACTTCCAGGACAAGGTTGGTTTGATGTGCTTTTACTTAAAATTCAGTTGCTGGGCTGCCTGAACAGTAAGGAAAATCAATTTGGTGGTGAATTTATTGATGGCTTTAATGAACTGTGCATGAAGATTATGCACTGAATCTTTACACAGCATCACAGCTGAGGTTTGAATCTGAGAACTTCTGATTACAATGCTAGTGATGAACCACTTGGCTAATTTTTCACACACATATAGCATCTGTCTGGTATTGGTCTTGCTGCATAAATAGTCTTATTTTGGTATATTTTTACAGTATTAATAATCTTATTTTTTAGGATTTTAATTTGTGTCCTACTTATTATGTAATTTTTAGCTTGTGTTTTGTTACTGGATTTTGTTGCAGGTTGTTCTTGATGTTGGTGCTGGCTCTGGTATACTTTCATTCTTTGCAATCCAGGCTGGTGCACGAAAAGTGTATGCCATTGAGGCATCAAGCATGGCACAGCATTGCCAGGTAACATTTCTTATTCAGATTTCATTTAGCTTGGCTTAGAAGTAGATGCCTTGTTGTATGGTATCCCGTTTGCTCAGTGACTTTACAGCATTTTGAATGTTTGTTGATTAAATATGTACAGCTAATTTGATTTAGTTTTTTAACCACCTGCAGTGTTGTTTACCTTGCCCGTAGTTTCTGGGCGAAAACACAGCAGTTTTAACCAAACAGTGTTTTCCCCAAACGTTTAGCCATTTTGTACAATGTTTTTCAGATACATTTCCATGCTGCCTTAATGTGCAATACTCTAGTACCACTGACCAGTTACTTTTACTAGATAGAAATTAAATGCAGCTTTAGTAATAAATAAACCATTGCCTTACTCTGTTTTAGACGTTGGTCCGAAACAACAAGTTATCAGATGAGATAATCGTCATAGCGGGAAAGATTGAAGAGGTGGTTGTGCCTGAGCAGGTCGATATTATTATTTCGGAGCCAATGGGTTACATGCTGTTCAATGAGCGCATGCTGGAAACATACCTGCATGCAAAGAAGTGGCTGAAACCAGGAGGTCGGTAATTAGACTAGGCTTTTTGCAAACATGTGTTTTACACCCAAAAACTTCAACAATTTATTATCGAAGTAGTGTAAGTAAGTAATGCTTTTGTTAACATGCCATATGTCCACCAACTGAGTGAGGGATCATAGGCTGTGTATATGCTTGATCATTTCTCACTACTGTGTAAAAGTCTAGGTTTTTGGCCCCAGAAATGTCTGCATTTTTATTTACTTGCCCCTTCAAAATAGAGAGTGGTCTGCCCATAATAGCTACATGGTCTGAACTGTGGACTCTGCATGACTTTTCCTGCTGTTGGTGTATTGCAAACAAGGGGTTGAGGCACAAGTGCCGAATATCACGTCTGTATGGTTAGAAATATGGATTTAGAAAAATTTTAGTTTCCTTCAAGGTCTTTGTTATCTAAGTTTCAATACGTGTGAGAAAAAGTGGATGATGTTTTATTAAAGACAGGATTGCTCACTGTTTTCAAGAACAGATCTACTGGAGTTGAACTGAACTGTGGTCCGTGTTGTTCTTTCATAGGGAAAATGTTTCCCACACAGGGTGATCTTCACGTGGCTCCTTTCACAGACGAAACCCTCTACATGGAACAGTGTTCGAAAGCCAATTTCTGGTCAGTGAGCTGATATACCCAGTTTAATTCTATCTTAGATGTTGCCATCAGATTATCAGTAATTCTCTGTTATTGCATTTATCCACAGTGGCCCATATCTGTGGAGTTCCTGATGTAATAGTAATAATCCAAGAACTTCAGTAGGGTCATTCCGTGTCAACCCAATCAATGGTCACCACCTCACCATCTCGGATTTTGATAATTTTTGGCCAGTATTTAGCTGTCATCAAGGTCTGCAAAGTTGTAGATTTTAATTCCTAACAGTTTCCTGAAATATGAGGATTACGACACACTTGGGGTTGCCTGATTTTCAGTCCCATGGCAAATTATGCATTTCTACTTATGTTTTCCAGTCACCATGTTTCAGTAGCTATTCCGTGTATTATCATGAAACTTTCTACTTAGCTTCAAATGGAAAGTGATGGTCCTTCCAAGAAAAAGAAAAATTGAAACAACCTCTGCAACAGTTGAAACAGCAGATCTTGTGGCAGTTCTAGAATGGCATAGATTGATCCACTGTGATCAGCTAAACAATTCTTTCTTGCAGTTTGGAATTTTTCATGAGAATCTCAGCTTTGATGAGTCTGGTGCCTTTAAGTACTATGAACATCTTGGGGCAAAGATGTTCACAAGAGGAAAGCCAATCATACTAGGTTAAAAGATTTGGATGCTTTGCTTATCAGATGGTTATCAGGTCTTAACAGAGTCTTAAGTTTAGACCTTAATTACATCAAAGATCTGAATGCTTGAAAAGTAACACTGTCTTTTTACAAGACACAACAAGAGTCATTGATCGATTGCAATATTTATTGGTATGACAGGTGAGCATAGTACTTTGTGAGTCTTAAAACAGATTTTGAACTGGATTCTTTGCTAATAATGATAAGGCAGTTACTAACATTTTAGGTATCAAAACTCGTTTCATTCAGTCGATTTATCAAGCCTCCGTGAAGCTGCCGTGCAGGAGTATTTTCGACAGCCTATCGTTGTAAGTCTTCTGGTTTGACCTCTTAACTTTAGCTGATTGGTGGCAGATAATGTGAGGTGTTTCTTCTTGTATTACAAACCTCAGCATGGGCAAAATAAGCTTTTTCAATGGCAGATATGTAAATGCATTTACCTTTCACATCTGTGTGTGCTTTGAATCTAATTGTGTCTTGTTACTCTGACAACTTTTTGTCAAGTCAAGTAACTCATAACGAAAGTTGTCCAGCTGTGGATCACTCTGTCATGTTTGTACTTCAGCTGAACAATTTTCAAATCGTGGGTTAGGCCTCTGAGGCCTATGTTGATAAAGGAGTGCAGCAAATAAGAAATTAATTTACACTGACAGAAAGACAAGAAAAAGTCCTTGGACCACATGTCATGATACAGAAGTCGTTGCTGAAGAAATGTGATATTGTAACTGGGAATATGTGCCGACTTGGGCAAGATGCGTGGCCCATGTTTGTACTTCTTAATTTTTTTGCAGGATACATTTGACATACGGATCTGTCTGGCACGGTCTCAGAAATTCACTGTAGATTTCCAGACGGCTCATGAGACTGATCTGTACAATATCGAGATACCAGTGTCCTTTGTCATTATGCAGTCTGGGACTGTGCATGGGCTTGCATTTTGGTTCGACGTTGCTTTCCTTGGCAGCCAGTAAGTGTCGCTTGAGGCAAAGCATTCATGATTTAGCAAGTAATTTGATCTAATGTAGACGTACTTGCCTTTATGGTCACAGTAGTATGCAGAAAATGAATACAGCAATGTTATTATTATTACGAAAAAATTTTTAACACATGCAGAATCAGAAATGCGATATGGAGGCATGGAAAATGTGAATTGGAGGTGTGGAAAATGTGAATCGGAGGCAATGTCTTGAACTGAGTCAAATCGTTTCTTGTTTGAAACCTTGTATGGAATGGGCTTATCTTAGGTGGGATTAAACAGGCAAGTCTGATAGGTGAAGTAATTGCTCATGAGTGCTGTTAATGCTCTTGTTGGCCGAGATGCATATTAAACTGGAAATCCATCAAGCATGTAATTCTGATTACAGTATGACATCAGTTTCACATGATGCAGTGAGATTTAAAACCCGGACATACAGGTACAAGAGATTTATACATTAACAGCATGTCACACTCTACCAGTTGGAAATATTATCAAGAAGCAGTCTATGCTTTCAGTTGTGTAATGATGTTCTTGGTGTAGATCTACCGTTTGGTTATCGACCGCTCCAACTCAGCCATTGACGCACTGGTACCAGGTCCGGTGTCTGCTTCAGACGCCGATCTTTGTGAAGCAGAACCAAACACTTGTTGGAAAGGTTTTGCTCAAGTCAAACAAACGGTAGCTGCCTCTCTCTGGAGTTATGAATAAGTTGTAGTTTAATGAATTGGACTTCAGCACTATTTTAGAATGCTTATGCACTGAATGTTTGATTGTTTAATATTTCTTGACTTCTACAAACTTTGACATTGGTAACCTTGCATTTTCTACTTTCATAGTTATAATCAGCAAATTTGAAAATTTAGGAAACCATCTAAGACATCAAGAACATATAGTCGATGCAAAAAATATTTTATAGCACTATTTTGTAATGTTGGGCAATGTATTTAATGTGGAATTCAAAGCACTGACTGAAAAATACTGAATTAAAGGAACTGAATTACAAGTATGCACCAACTTAACGACATAGTATTAGCTGTACTGTACAGTACAAGAACAGTATGATATAAAAATAACATACTTAATTATTTTGCTGACTTTAAAAAACAGGCAGAGTTACGATGTCGAAATCAGTCTAGCCATTCCGGGAACAACGATCAAGTCTTTGAATGTCCTTGATCTGAAGAATCCGTTCTTCCGTTATACAGGGCAGCAGCCACAACCACCTCCTGGCACCAACCACACGTCACCAAGTGATGGCTACTGGAATCAGCAAGACATGACTGGTATGAGCCTCTGTCTTCATGTTGTTCCTTTCTCTGTCTGTCTGTCTCTCTCTGTCTGCAGCTCTTAAATTGAACGTAACAAGTTTCATGTGTAACATTACTTTCAGAATAAGAAAGCAGTTCTGCTGCTATTGTGGTTTGTGGTTTGTATAATGAAATTTCTCAGTGTAAACTTTAGTTGCCATTGAAAAATCTGGCTTTGAAAGTTATTTGATATAGGGTTCATTTTAGAAATGTATGAGTTATAGTAAAAGTCCAGTAATGCTTGTTCCATTAATGCACTAGTTTGGTTAACAAGTGGCAACATCATGTCTCCAAATGGTACCAAATTAACATGCAGAATTAGTTGATGTGCAGTATGTAGACTGGCACTACATGTTAAGTATGATTCCCTTCACTGTCCAGACAGTTAAAACCATAAATGAGCAGATGATCATTGACTGGCGGTAATTGTGGAAATTATGTCCAAAAATTCATCATAGAAGGTAATCATAATTGTAGTAATGAATTTTTGTAGTGCCTGTGCAAGAGAAACACTTCAGAGGCACTCTTGACCTGGTAGTGCAAGACCACAATCGCACAGCACTTAAAAGCCTTTAACATCTCAGTTTAATCTGGTTTAAGGTCTTTTTCTGCTGTCTGCAGCCACTGTTCAGCCAAATGCGTACAACGTAGCGCTGCTGAATGGTGCTATGGGAGATGGTTCGCAACTGGTGCAGATGGGTCAAACAGGAAACATGATCTACAACAACCTTGTGCCTGTTGGTAAGCAGAAGTTGTTTTCACAAAGCTGGATTGGTCTAAACTTCAATGCTGGACCATCCTCATAATGCTCTCTTCTGAACCAGTATCGATTACCTCAGTCAGGTATGAGATCTATGTTCCTGACTGTATTATGTCTGAATTTGCATTCTAGTGATGTGTGTTATGAGGGGGTCTGATGTTTGTTACTATTTATCAGTTCTTAACTCGGTTGATTTTCTCTCAAACATAGGACTTGAATCCCAATTAAGGAGGCATTTGATCCAAAACTGTTAGTTAATGCCGTTGTTCAGTTGGTTTTACATTGTTTGGTAACTGAATTCTTTTCAATTTTCGTAATGTAAAGGCATTTAGTGTGAAATCGCAATGACTTTCTTAGTGATACATAGTTGCTTTGGTGTTATAATTATAGCTAGTGCTGCCCCTTGATTAAAATTTTAATCACAATTAATTGACCAATTAAAAAAAATAATCATAAATTGACTGCAAATTAATAACAAAGAAAGCAGATTTGTGGTTGTCCAACCGAATGCCAGATGTTGCATAGAATGTGCCACACTGAGTAAATGGCAGTTTATATTGCACTGGTTGAAATGCCAACTCATGTATCCACATTCAGAAATATTTGCAGGAAATAATTTTGCACAGTAACGTTGCATTAAAAAGTTTGATCAGCATTAGAAATTATACGTTAATTGCAGGTGTTAATGGCAATTAATCGACAGCCCTGTTTTGTAACCAAACTTAGCTGCCATTGAAATAGAAACTATGGCTGCCTTTACTTGATCATCCAGATAGTTTTGCCCAGTTAACCTGAGGTCGTCTGTGTGTTACTTTGTGTGAGGTTTTTTGTTTTCTAACTTTGAGATATCTCTGATCACGCAGGTAACATAGCACCTATTCATCCAGGTAGCATTCCATCACCTGGCATAGGTGCGAGTAGTATTGCGCAGCAGGCTCTGCAGACTCGTACTTCAGTTGGGGCGGGCATTTCTCCAATTCTCATGGCCCAGGTAAATCCACTGTGTGTGTGTTGCAACAAGATTTTATTTGTTTGACTAGTAGTAGCCATTTGTTCTTAGTGGCTGTTCAGAATTAATTCTTTATTATAATGCACTGGACCTTCCTTATGATGCTGGGTTTTGGAACCTTATCAGGGACTGCATTTTGTTAAAAAGTTAAAGCATAACTTCAAGAAAAAACACATCAGTAGCACTCCCGACCAAACAAAAAAGACCTGTGGTCAGACAGAACAGAATTCAAGCGCTTGCAGAACAAAGAAGATGACAGGCTGATTAGCTCATTTCTAGTACCCCACCCCTTAGCATAGTTAGCCCTGCTAGATCAACAGGATAGCTTATTCTAAGCCTTAGTATTCCATTGTAGTGCAGACATCTGTAAAGAGGGGATGGAGGAGTCGCACAAATGCAGACAAGGGAAGGAGGGTCCAAAATAGGTCATTTTTGTCAAAGCTCTTTATGGACGACCCCTTTAGCCTTTTGCGATGTTTACCTGGACAAGTTCCTGAACTGTTGAGTGTGCAGAGATAAGTTAACTAAGGTAATATTATAGCTCATTTTGCAAACCTTTATCGGCATTAGTTCCGAGAAGCATGGTGCTTGTGAGGAGGAGACATTTTGTTAAGCTGATTGCATGTGTGGTCTGTGCACTTTCAAGGAGACAGACAGAGGCTAAGACAGGAGGAATTTTGTTTGTATGTTTTGTTTGCTGTGTACTTTCAACTGATGCCTTTGGGTAGCAGTACCAAAAAACAAATAACTAAAATAATTGTTTTTCTTCAGGGAATAACAACTTCAGGTAGCAATCAGTTGCTCGGTGGAGGACAGTACATGATCGGGGATTACATTCTGCCATCGAACAGCGTCATGCCAGCATCCATGTCCCATGGTCTTAGTCTGATGAACTTTAAAGGTGCTGGACAGCTCTGATCTGATGATGGTCCATGTCGTCTGCTAGATCCTCAAGCCTGCACGCCAGCTGTGGACAGGGGCGCCTGCGGGTTTACATGTAGATCTTGCAGAGCCCACGAACTTAACGCTCCTGTTTACTTTATAGTCGTCTTAGTTGTGTCATAGGAAGTTGGAGCAACATCTTCTTGTGAGACACTGCCTCAGTTTTTAAGAAGATTCGTCCTTTGAGACTAAAAAGTTAAATCTGTTTTGGTCAAAACAGAAATTTGAAAAATGCCAAATTGCATGTTGTTATTTGAGGTCCACAGGTCAGAAGTTAAGCTCTGAATAAAATCTTTTTCATGGCTGTTTTGTTTATTCTTTTTCTTAAAGTTTGCATAATTGCTATTCAGCTGGTTTTTGGTACTGTGAGGAAATAGATGTGTTCATTTCTCGGCATTCAGCTTGCTAAAATTTAGTTTTTGTTGATCTCAAAAAGCACTATGTATGATGAAGAGGACTAAAATTCTCAGTTGATTAGGACGATTTTCCTGAATCCTTTCACATGGTTTGGGAATTTCACTGATAGAAGTGCAGCTGAGTTAGCATGGTTGGGTTGTTAAATTCGAAGCCTTTAACTGTGGATAATGCAAGACTTTCATAATTTTGCCACTTTCTACTTGTGTGTGAGCTTGACAATTTTTTACAAATTTTAAAAATTGTTCTTTTGTGTAAGTCAGTTAGTTTGGTGAATTTAGAAAGATGTAAAACTGATGAGTACATGTAAAATAGATGGAAACATTTTGCAGCTGCATTTAGGGATTTGCACGGTGTTTAGGGGCTGCTATTTACAACCCAAGTACTGTATTGTCTGCTTTTGTGCTGCTAACGAATGTTGCACAAAGTTTGTTACTGAAGAACCTTGTCAGCTCTAGGCTTCATGAAATCAAAGTAATAAAAAATATAAATATATATACATGTTTGTTGTTCATAGTCAGAAATATTGTTAAAATAGTTTTAAAAAGTTTTTAAAATATATCTTCGACCGAACCTGGGTTTTACTCTTTAAAAAAAAGTAGTTGACTTTATTTCTGTCACTGTTAAAAAATATGTAATGTTTTCCTTGTGAATTTTGTTCATCTCATGTTATGTTGTTCAATTTCAGAGAATGTTGTCTGCACCAGTTAATGAGTAATTATACACTCGGATTACTTTGCAGTAAGGAGTGCAGCGCTTTCCTCTGACGTAGCAGAACTCATTACGGTCAGCTGCATAGGCCAGAGAAGCAGTGAACTGGAACCTTTTATTCTCATGCAGCACAATTTCTTAATCCACAAGGCTTCTAGTCAATGATGTTAAGCGCTAATAATATTAATAATTAGAAACTTCTAATGCGCTGGTGTCTAATGCACAAGGCATCAACCGATGTTGCACCAAAGCCAAGCCCCAGTCAGGTCAACATCCAGGTTAGTCCACGAGACAGGCAGCCTATGGTGGATAAGCAACTTGAAAATGATACGTGTTCAGTTGAGAACGAAACGACTGAGCAGAACGAACAGACTCGGGGAGGGAGTTACTAAGTGAAGGCCTTGTTTGAGGTCCTTGCCTTGTGACTATTTCGTGAAAGGCTGGATCTCAGTCGCCATGTTACAAGGTAAGACGTTGGCCACAGAGCGTAACATGGTACACCAATGGGGAACCCTTTGCGACTCAACGTCGAGCACGTTATCCTATGTGGAGACATGGGGCACAGTAGCATACTGGATAAGAGTGCTCGGCTGGTATCGGGAATACGGGTTCGAATCTCTGAGACGGTTACTGTGTAGGGACCTTGAGCAAGTATTTTACTCACAATTGCTCGGCACCATCGATTGATGTTAAGTCATTAGATGGTGGCGCCTAATAAATGCAGAAATAACTTGAAACTGAGAAAGATGCTGGTAACGCTAAGCTAATTCTGTGAACTATGTTTCAAACTCACTATCAGCAGACCGTGGAAAGTGTTCCGTCTTCCATAATCTGTTCGACTTGGTCACAATGGTCAGAGCCTAGTTTTTCGTCTTGATTCTTTTAGTTTTTCTTCCTCAGTGTGGTTGTGAGTATCTAAGTTAAATTTTGCAGGCAGCGACCGACCCGGTGGTTTTCAGTGATTGTCTCTGGTGCCATCCTTCGCTGCTGTCCGCTTCACGGCACGCGCGAGTTCGTTGGGCCGTATGCTAGTTCAACATTTGACTTACAGATGTTTGGAGGAAATGCAGGCAAAAGCAGTTGTCTAGTTACATTGTACAGTCAATTTTGCTACGTCGGACAGCAGTGTGGGGTTTTAAAATAATGAGGCGAAATCATCTGCTTTGACACAACAGACTGGTGTAGGCCTATGTGAGCGTCGTAGCACCAGTAAGACACCCTATTAGCAGACATTATTTGGGGTCATCCATAAAGGACGTCCGCAAAAATACCTTTTGACCCCTCTCTCCTGCCTTGTCCGCGTTTGGCATTACCCTCCCCTCCCTCCCACGGAATTCTAAGGCCTAAATCTATCTGCGGTCTGACTGAAGCTGTTGGTTAACTAAGACAGGCTGTAGTTCAATAACTACATTACCAAATTTGGATGCGGTATACCACGTACTCCCTTTTCCGTATTTGGATGATCCCTCCCTCCCCTTCTGCGAACGGGCTTAATGGACGACCCCTTTGTGGTTTGAGAGGGAAAACCCTACGAAATGAAGGCTAAACGTTTGGGGAAACTTTATGTTCAGTGGGAGATGGAAGCGTGAAAGTTCTATCTTCGGTATATTCATCATTACAAATTGCATCATCGGAAGCAGTGTGGGGAAAACGGCTGGGCAGAGCAGAATTTATGGGAGAAATAATCCAAGGTTGTCTGAAACAGTGGGGAGTGGGAAAGTTTATCCTTTCAAATCTCACCCTACCCAGTGCTTTCTGACCACTCTTCTGCCCTAGCACTTCTCCCCCGCCCGCCCGTCACCTCATCCTTAAAATTTGGTAATCGCTCCATAGCTATAGCTGCCCCTCCACTCTGGAATAAAACTCCCCGAACTGCGACAGTTATCAGACTCATCACACAAACTCACCTATACTCCTTGCAATTCTGCATTGGCCTTTCACTCAAAACTGAAAACACTCCTCCTTTATGGATCCAATCCTGGCTCCCCTACTCTCTCTCTGTCTCGGTCTCTCTGTCTCTGTCTCTGTCTCTGTCTCTGTCTCTGTCTCTGTCTCTGTCTCTCTCTCTCTCTCTCTCTCTCTCTCTCTCTCTCTCTCTCTCTCTCTCTCTCTCTCTCTCTCTCTCTCTCTCTCTCTCTCTCTCTCTCTCTCTCTGCTCCAACCCCAAACACCACCCACCATAGCCGTCACGCAGTCTCTGCCTGCCTTTTGGATTTTGACCTGGAACCAAACCCCTTTTGCCTATCGATTTGTTTTGACTGAGCTTCTGTGAATAAGCTGATCCCCTGGCGTGGCCTTCGTTGGACGCTGTTGAAATATCGAGATTACGATTATGATAACGAGTGTAAGGATTAGCCATAACTGACAGGACGAGATTAATATTCGATATATTCTTGTGTACGAGATCTTTTTAAACACTGGTCTGACTGTCCATTTAGAGTTAGTCATAATTTTAGTACGCCTGCTATAATTTTAAACATTTTTCAGTAATTCGGCTTATTTAACAATAAAAATTTTAAACATGCGTATTATTTGTATAATGGCTTGTTGGCAGACACTTTGAAACCTCACTGGGAAGCCTGTGCATAACTTTCGTAGTACCTAGAGCCTAGGCCTACTTATCTCATGAAGTTAACGTAGATAGATAAGCCGTGTTGCCCACGACAGTTTAGAAGTGGCCGTCACTGTGAAAACCGTTTCAAGGGCAGTAAACTATATTTCTAGATGGGCCGGGCGATAGGCTATCGCGAGATAGTCGATATTGCGACTAACCCTTTTGTCGCGTTCTCACGACTGCTGGCATCGTCTGCTCGAGGTGGTCTTCGGCGATTGGCTGCATCAGTAGCATTACGCCAGAAGGCCTTGGAGGTGGTCGTCGCCTATTGGATAAGCGCCTTGAGGTGTTTTGACGTGATTGGTTGCGCCAACTGTTTATCTTTTATCGTCACAGTTGGCAGCCAATCGCAGGGCTGTGTAGGCTATCTAATTTTGGGCAATGATGTTGTATAAAAGGTAGCAACAGTTTAACCAAAATGTATAAAAATTTCTAAGAGCGCGATTGATCGAAGCTTGTTTGAGCCATTATTGATAAATCATGAAAATGTTGGGAGCTGTTATTGTCGTGGTTTCCTGTTTTGTGCAGATGGCCACTTGCGAGCCGATAATTTACTTTAAGGAACAGTTCAGTGGTACGACAAGACTGCCATATAAATTTATAGGGGGCCTACAAATTTTATAAAGGCCTCTGAAAATGTCGTTAGTAGGCGAGTTTAGCTAGGGCTTCGGAGTCTGTTGTCTGACTCATTAGGACTGTTCATAGGGTCTGCAGTAGATTCATAAGATTCTTCAGAGTGATTATGCCATGCTTTGAAAACTATTCTTAACGGATGCCTATGTAAGAATGATAAATAAGGTATGATGGTCACAGTCATGCGCTATATAAACTTACCTCACGTTATACCTTACCTCACCTTACCCTATCACCCGTTACCTTACCTACCCCACTTCAATTTGTCTCTACTTAACTTACTTAACCTCGTCTTAATTTACCCTACGTTGCCTTCCTTTCTTTGCTTTAACGTAACACTGACACACAGTGGTATTGTAGAGGATTGGAGAAGTCATTGGGTCGAGTCGACGTTCATGGGAAGCGACCAGGGGAAGTTTGGATGGAGCGCTGGAAAGTTCTTCGATGACCTAGACAAGGACAAAGGTAAACCGCATGACAATAGGGCGCTATATAAACATCATTTAGACTAAGTAGCTAAGCTTTTAAGTCAGCTGACGAGGTAGCATGCTTAACACTGTCAACAGTAATCCGGTTTTGAATTGTTTATTGGCTGAGCCTCAGTCGACAGATCCTTCAAAGTCAGCGCAGACATCAGCGCTCACCAACATTACAGAGTTTAAAGCAGATGGGTCTAATCGAGAGTTAATTTCAGACTCTGAGCAGGCTCTAGTTTGCAGATTGTTAACGCAGCAGGCCTACATCGTTCACAGGCAAGCATCATTGTCTAGTATTTGTGTATGCAGGTAGATATGCATGTACAAGTGTGCATACGTACGCGTGTACGTACTTATATAAGTATGTGTGTGTATATATATATATATGTATATATATATATATATATATATATATATATATATATATATATATATATATATATATATATAACCTCACAAGTGTATAACGTAGGCCTGTGTTTCTTTTGCCCAACATACGTCGGGCGTTCGGTTGGTCGTTGGGTGAGTAAGTAAGTGAGTGTAAAAGTGAGTGCCCACATGGTAATCGTAGGTCTGCAGACGACAGAGGACTCACGGTTCTACGGGATTTCGGCCAAGTTCGACCGTCCGTTCAGCAACGAAGGACAGACGCTCGTCGTTCAGTTCAGCGTCAAACACGAACAGAGCATCGACTGCGGAGGAGGATACGTTAAGCTATTCGCCAGCGACTTGGTCCAGGACCAGCTTCAAGGCGAAACACCCTATCTGATCATGTTCGGCCCAGATATATGCGGATACAGCAACAAGAAAGTACACGTCATCTTCAGTTACAAGGACAAGAACCACCAGATAAAGAAACAGATCAAATCCAAGGTCATCTGCTTGTTCTTACCCATCTTATATTAAAAAGACACTCCTCATCTTTTGTTGCCTCATTTATTGGGGCGTTACCCCCTTATTTTCATCCCTTACCTTGTCTTCCCTCAACGTGACTAACCTTACTTCACCTTCACCTAAGACTCATGTCTTACCTTAGCATAACTAACCTCACCAGGCTTACCTCATCTTACCTTATATCTATATCTTACCTTACTTACTTTAGTCATACCTTATAAGTTACAGGCCTAACCATACCTTACCTTACCTTAACGAACCATACCATGTCATAACTTACTTTACCTCATAGCCTTGCCTTATTGGGCGGATCCGGGGGGGGGGGGCAGGGAGTCATCGCCCTCCCATCATCGGGAGTCATCGCCACCCCTCCCATCAGTTGCAGTGTTTTGAACAAACATGAGGACAGTAAAGAACAGACCTGTAAAAGGACACCCAGTGTTCATTTGGACTTCGATTTTCTCCATCCATGTAATGTTGACCTTTAGCACACTGGCTACGGCCAAACCAGCTTCATCATTAGTCATTTGTAAACGTAATCGTAATCTTAAGATTTCTACAGCGCCCAACGAAAGGCAAGTCGCGGGAACCAGCTTATTCACAGGCGCTCAGTCAAAACAAAATCGCTAGGCAAAAGGGTTCGGTTCCAGGTCAAGGTCCAAGAGTCAGGCAGGCAGGCAGGTCATTTTTCTCGGTAGTCTGTCCTACCGATTCCTACGCGGTCGCAGTGGCACTCGTTGACTGGTAAGGTCTTCAGATGCTCCAACTTTTCTATCCTGCTTTAACTTACCTCACCTTAGCTTTATCTTACCTGTGCTGACAGGATGACGTCCTGACTCACCTATACACGTTGATTGTTCGTCCGGACAACACGTACGAAGTGAAGATCGACAATGAGAAGGTGGAAAGCGGAAGTCTTGAGGAAGACTGGGATCTACTCGAACCGAAGAAGATTAAGGTACGCCTTCGAAACAAAGTAAAGTTCAAAAAATGTTCGGGGTCGTCCATTGAAAAGTGAACAGGGTCGAGGCCTTACGGACGCTATAGAAAAGCATATATCTTTACACTAAGGACATCCCCAAAGAAGGAGAGTGATAAGTCACCAAGGTTCGGGCAAGGGAAAGGGGTTGTGTCCAATGCGGACGTCCGCATCTAAATTTAGTACAAACAGCTATTCAGTCAGACTTTGCCTTAAACGTCAATTTCAGCAGACTGTATTGCTTTCAGTAGTCTGTATTGCTTTGGTTCTGATTAAAGTCCCTAGGCTGAACTCGGTGGTATCAAGGTACCCCACCCCGTAGCACAGTTAGCTCTGCAAGATCAACAGAATAGCCTAATCTAGGCCTTAGTACTCCGATGGAGTGTGAACATTATTTACTAGGCTTATATATACTAGCGTATACCGACGCCGTGAGGTACTCAAAAGGCTTTAAAGCATCATTTTAAGTAAGCATCCCCATCTGCAACTAGGAATGGGAACGGCAATATCAAATGCGGACATGAGAAGAGAGGGTCCAAAGTAGGTAATTTTTGCGGACATTCTGTAAGGACGACCCCTAACTCGGTTTCACAGGTGGTTTGCTGTGATTCTACAGCAATAGGCTTAGTTTTGCGCGCTTGTGGACTTTTTGCCGTTAGATGATTGCTTGATGTGTTGCTAAAATGAGGTTCAATTAAATAGTACATGTTACGCCAATATATCACATTTAAATTAAATTACCATAATTCACATTATCGTTGTGCGACATGTGGTTATTTGGGAGCATACTTGGCCTGTAGCCTTTCGAGCGAACTCAGTGTAACGACTCTGGGCAAGTTGTTTTGCATCACCAAGGAGTATTATTTTTGCTAGAGTAAGCTAGAAAGCAAAACAGTCTTGAGATACCAGTGTCCTGTGTCCAGGACCTTGAGATTCGTCCATTGTCGTCTTAAGGGCCGAACCGCAGGAAATGAGTGCCTTCCCTTCGTTCCACTATAGGGACTAGGGAACATTACTTACAATACCATTAAGCCCTACGTTACATTATGCCATTACAGTCAGTCGTTCTGGGTAGAATAGGCTACAAATTCGTCGAGGCTAGAGTTCTGAAAGACATTCATAGGGAGAATGACAATTAGGCCTAACACGGTAGAAACAATTCTATCGCATGGACAGCGATAGATTTTCTACAAAACTGTTTAAACTATTTAAAATTTAAAATAGTTTTACTTTTACATATTTATATAGAAAATCCATTGGGACGCAAGGGCCCATCCCTTGCCCTTATAACCTGCCGGCGCCCATGTGTATCACATATCGCATTATATAAAAGCACACCTATTGCACCACTGCTGATATTTACATGAAATTAGGCCTATTTTGCGTTACCTTGAATTAGGATCCGAACGAGAAGAAGCCACTCGGCTGGGACGATCGAGAGAAGATCGACGATCCGAACGACAAGAAACCAGAGGACTGGGATAAAGAGGAGTTCATTACCAACACAAAGGCCACTCGACCCGAAGACTGGGACGACGAAACGGACGGCGAATGGGAGCCGCCCAAGATCAAAAACCCCGAATACAAGGTATGTATTATGTACGTATGTATGCATGCATGCATGTTCTGCATGTATGTATGCATGCATGCGCGTATGTATGCATGTATGTATGTATGTATGTGTGACAGTGCGTTTGTATGTATGAATATATTGTATGTATGTGTGCGCATGTATTCCGTTCTCTGGTGGTGCCAGTTCCAAGCCTGGACAGCGACACTAGTTATCTTCGTTATGACACAGCATCGTTAACAGAAACTGCACAGCAGGCCTCGCTGTTCTTCTATCCATTCCAAACTTCTCAAGTTTCTGATTCTGTTTTTTCCCGGTCAGTTCGATGTTTCCAAAGCCTCATAATGGGTTATCGGGTCACTTGAGCTCCAAACATTATGGTGGGTGAGATTATAGAAGTCCATGTTGATATATATATATATATATATATATATATATATATATATATATATATATATATATATATATATATATATATATATATATATATCCACACCTAGTACTGGATAGTGGAGATGCACACTTCAAACTTCAACGTACCACATATTCCTCTATAATCGACGATTTTCAGCTGCCTGACAGTTATATTCATCACAGTAATTCGTCAATGCCATGCTGCAACTGGTTCTAGTTTCCACCGCCCCTTCCCTTCACAGCAGATGCCACAGAAAGCGACAATTGTTAGTCCTAGTCCACGTCCAAACTTTCTGATTATTTATTTGTCGTCCAACTTTCTTTCAGCCGGTTTCGCTCTTTTTGCTGGTCATTCTTTGACTAAATGCTGTACTTTGTACAGTTTTCGCTTTAACAATGTAATCCCACACCTGTCTTAAAATGTGGACGACTTCAACGAAACTGTTTTGGTGGAGGGCAACTTAATGGCGTGGACTCCTGAACTCAAATGCGGGCCATGGCTGGATTGCCTCTCCCACTGAATCTGCTCTTGAAAGGCCCTACCTTTAATTTGTAACCATGGACCCCCGGAGAAATTTTGCAAGAAGGCAACCATGTGGCACAAAAGAACCCACATCATTACATGGCACTCGTGTCTTTTTTAAAGGAAGCAAGAAGATATGGATTTTAAGATGATGATGGTGGCGGTGGTGGTGGTGGTGGTGATCATGTTACTGAATGTGATACTGAATGTACGACATCGCACATCGACGTATGACGTCGCATCCCATGCAAGATATTTGCTTTCTTCGTATTTATGGAAACGGCCGAATGGAGCAACCCCCTTACCCCAACGTGGGGGCGCCCGTGTTTGTATCCTTTACCCTCGTAACCTTATCTTGCCTGATGCTGAGCCATTTTGTCTCCTTACATAACAGAACAAACTCTACTCCGCAGTGATAGCCACGTGCGTATCATCATAGCTTAAGAATTCTGTGGTTGTTGCAGGGCAAGTGGAAGCCAAAGCAGATCGCCAATCCGGACTACAAAGGAGTCTGGGTTCATCCGGAGATCGATAATCCCGACTACGCTCCGGATCCGTTTCTCTATCGATACACCGACATCGGCGCCATCGGGTTCGACCTCTGGCAGGTACAACGTCATAATTATATGGCGCCACTTTAGAAAAAACCTCAACTGTATGTAGCTCACAAAGCCTTTGATTTTAAATCCGCGCCTAGGATTCGGATGTGCTGATATTGCGCGCGTTATAAGTGCTTTGATAATTAATTGAATAAGACCTACTACACCACCGTCGGAGTCCAAACGCTGCTTTTGTTCCAGTTGCTAGCACTCTTGCAGTACCACATACATTTTGTGTTTTCGATTGTCGTCTGCCGCGGTCATCATTTCGATCTGCGCCTTCTTCTGGCATCTTCTCCCTGCAAACGAAACCGGCTTTGTTTTATCAGAGCTGAGTTGTATGCAGGCGCTTATGAGAAGGCCTAGACTCCCCGCACAAATGTATAACGCCCGAAAGCAGAAAAAAATAAACAAAAAGTTCGCAACAGTGATGCAATAAATATCAAGCGAAAATAGCCCCTATAGATGTTTGCAAATAGTGTCAGTGAAATTCGCATCATAGTTGTCTGGTATGTTGAATGTACTGCACTGTAGTTTGAGCATTCTGAATCAGAGGACACTCACAAATGCTACCTTTACACCATCATCCACATAAGTTGACTTAAGTTGACTTAGTAGTTGGATATCTAAGCCCGAGTTAGCTAGATATACACCGGATATTTCACACTATTTAGGAATCAACGCTGCCTCGGACTTACCCTGAACACCTTCAGAAGTTACTTTATGAATTTCAGAAATTATGAGCGTATACTTTGGCGTTTTTCAGGTGAAATCGGGTTCAATATTCGACAACATTCTCGTAACTGACGATGAGAAGTACGCCGAGGAATTCGGGCTGGAGACATGGGGCAAAATGAAGGACATCGAAAAGGCGAGGAAGGAAGCCTACGACGAAGAACAGAAGCAGAAGGCAGAAGAACTGAGAAAAAAGAAACAGGATGAAGGCAAGTTCTATGGCTCCTACACACTTCCCACGAGAAATCTTTTCTTCTGGGGAATACTTCTCAGGAAGACACGACAGACAGGCAGAGGCAGGACTGTGAATTCGGAAGAAGGGAGGGATGCAGAGAGGAAAGGAGGCAAGCCAGACACATAGGCAGACAGGTAGAAACAGACAAGCAGGTCTAAAAGGAGGGAGGGAGGGATCTAGAGAGGGAGGCACAGGCATATAAGCCGACTGAAGACACACTGACTGTAGGCAGACAGACAGACAGACAGACAGAGACAGGAATAAGAAACGTAAAAGAAAGACAGAAAAGTCAATCATTGCTTAACCGAGTCAGAAGAAATTCTGCTATTCAGGTTTTCTTTGACCCGTGTAAAATGATAATGGCAAGCTATCTTTTTAACACTAAATATCGTCTGTTCTAATTCTGCAGAAGAGGACGAGGAAGAGGAGCAGGAGGAAGAGTATGAATCAGAGGTAAGCGCCGGTCATTCACTGCTGTCGATAAAATTGTGGCATCGTAACTCATCTCATGCTTTGATCACTGATTTTATATGCCTGATTTTCTGATTATAACCGTCATGTACTTCACTGCCTCCCCATCCTGGAGCCCATCGAAATTAAAATCTCGGTGTCATGGGTTTGGTGGTACTATCTGGTCGCAATGCATCTTTCTACTTGCAGCTGCTTTGCTGCCCAGCCATGCGTTCGCTCGAAGATCTAGGCCGAACTGGTTACATTAGAGTGATGTAGTCCTCGAGTCCGGCCAAGACCGACTTCAGTCCATTTTTTTCTGGGCTTGGACTCGGGGTTTCATGAGTCGGAAAATGGGCTCGGACTCGAAGCCACTGGACTCGAATTTGACTCGTTGACTCGGGTCCCAAGTGACGATTATTCAAAAACTTGATGCGTCGATAATGCGGCGCAAAATAAATCGCATGCTTGCTAAAATAAACACCCGAATCGAGTGATTGAGTGAATATCGTAAACCTAAGACATTGGATAGGATAATCGATGCAGCAAGTTTCTGAATAATTGTGACTGGGAACGCGAGTCATCGAGTCAAATTCGAATCCATGGGCTTCGAGTTAGACTAATGATAGCTCAAGTTTAAGTCCAGAAAAAAGGTCTCGAGTTCTTGGCCAGAATCGAGTACTACATCACTGAAGACTACAGTAATGTAAATATACATGTTTTTTTCTAGTAATCGCAGGGGCGTAGCAATAGGTTGCGCAAAGCACAAGGATCCTCGAGTCCAGGGGCTCCTGGGCCCCCAAGGAGACAAGGCCCGGTTGCTCAATTACTTAAAGCAAAATACAGTAGCCAAAGCTTGCACAAGGGCCATCGGAAGGCTAGCTACGTCACTGAGCAATCGTATGGCCTCGCCCTTGCTCATTTTTCAATGAATGGATCAGGTGAGATCCTTCACCACCGCTGCCCGTTTGAACGTGTGTTACGCATTTAAGGTCCACGTATACAGACTGTGATAGCCCGTTATTTAAATATCTTAAAACAAGCCCCGATCGATATGCGACCGGCGTCCTCACAAAAATTACCTTCTTGATCAAATAATCTTGTGTATTGGATTACATGAGGCGCACACATCTAAGCCTTTGAGGTTACGCAGTGCAATGCACATCGATTTCACATGACAAGCCCGGGATATAGGCTTACATAGGCCTAATATTGCTTTGTTCATTTATTTACAGGAAGTAGAAGATGGGCACACACACGGCGCTGGGCACACACACGACGGGGGTGAACTCTGACCTCGTCTTAATCCGCAGCTGTTCTTTGTGTATCAGTAGGAAGTTATGAAACCGTTCATGCTGACCGCTAATGTCACTGTTTGGAATTTCCGTTTCCAAAGAACCCTGTTTCTTCCAGGGTCAGTGGGCGTGAAATCCTAAATTCAGTGACTGTGTGGATAATAGTAGCAGATTAATCAACAGACTGTAAACCACCTTTTGCATAGGTGCTGAAAATAAAAATGTGCATTTTAACCTCTCAAAGGCTCTATATAAATTGTAATCACATATTTGTAAATTAATTTATACTGATTAACCGATAAATACCTGAATAATCTGTCATAATGTTCTTGTGCTTGTTAAAGGGTTTCAAATCTCTGTTTTGTAAATCAAACACTACTAAAATACTGGTAATAATATGTATATATACAAAGTGCAACTTCAGTATATCGAACATCAGTATTTCGAACTTCAGGTTATATCAAAAGAACAGTCGATGGCCCAGTCACATCCAATACAACCACATACAAAGATAACTGTTCTATCGAACTTGCATATATCAAAGGTTTGCTTATTATTTGATACTTAACATAGGGCCTTCAAAATAACTCACAAAAGTGCTGCGCTCACTAACCTATGTGGTGCTAAAGTTCAATAAGAACAACAAATACATCTGTACGCAAATAATGTTCAGATAACTGGAAAAGTTACCACTGGTGGGCTCTCGCACCCTCTTCAAGCCCAACCACTGGAGTCCCGTCCAGAGTTGACAGCTCTCACAGTGTTCCAAGTTCTTGGTCTGTGCCGCTTTGAAGCTGAAGAATAATGACAGCCAAATGAAGTCTGCAGCACATGGTAACACTCACCAACTGGCACTTCCTTGCCGATGATATGACGAAGCGCTAGGCTATCCATCAGTTCATCAGGTCTGTCTAGAACAGGCATTCATCAGCAGCTGGCCGACTAGTCGTAGAACCTCCATGACTGATGGTCAACCCAACAAACGACCCTGCCCCACCACTGTATCACCGAATCCGATTTCTGGTCGCAGACCCCGTATGCAGGCCTACATCTGGGGCTTGACACTGTCCAGACGGAAGCCAGTCTACATGGTATAGGTTGACCAATTCAAAATGGCCGTCGGGCTTTGGTGACAGCAACCAAATGCAATGTAATGTAACAAAACATTTATATAGCACCTTTCAAGCACCTCCCAAAATGCAAAGCAGACTTAAGAAAAAGGCCCAACTCCAAATCATGGACACAACAGAAGTTCAAACACATGAGAATTATCAAGCAAATTCTGCAAATGACAACCTAATCTATCAAAATAAACAAAAAGCGTGAACAACATCCATCTCAGTCACTGGAACCTAGCAAGTCCCACAACAATTATAAATAAGAACTTCCAAGTAAACATGCAGCTGATCATTTACTATCTACGTTTTATCAAAAGTTTTTCGTGAAGGAAAGCAATTTAAATGGATTATTTCACATTTCATTTTAAAGGAAACCTATTTACATATAGTTCATCTAAAATGCAGTTTAAAATTTGAATTTAAAGTAACGTAACACAAGGTCATTTATTACATGCCTCTGCAAACAACAGACAACAGCCACACAGTTGTGCCCCTAGAATTTTGTGTAGCTATTTGCTGAAGCAAGAACGCAGCTGTGAGCTGCTCTCTCGTCAGGGTGCTCTGCCCTTTGGTTGGTTCATACTTCAACTCTTCACATGCCCGGTCCTCTTTCTTCAAGTTACTAACTTTCAGCATCCATCAGTAGACGCCGTCCAGTCCATCATCCCAAAGTTTTTGCATTCCTCATTTTCTTCCCCTGCATTCTCCCTTTGATGACAGCTGTTAACGGGAAGGAGTCCCTCTCAACTGTCTTTATGTAGCCATTATACACCATTACAACATCAAACTAGCAACCTGAATCACATCAACATTGAAGCACTTATACCCCAAGATGATGCCTCCCTAAGACCATTACAGAAAGAGCCAAGTAACAAAAGTTAAATCTGATAATCTACGTAGTCTGAAGTCCCATTTAAAAGTGTCTGCTCTCGTCACGATTCAAAGTCCTCGTCCTTTGCAGCGCAACAAGATCTGGATTAAACTGAGAATTGTAGGGTAAATGTCTTTCATCTACTACAGTATCTTTGGCTTTGGAAAAATCCTTCTCGCCTCTTGCCTTTGCCAGCATCTCGTTCTGTTTCATCCTTTCCATCTGTTCTCTCTTCAATCGTTCTGCTCGAAGTTCCTCTCTAGTTTTGCTCTTCTGCGGACCAAAAGAACCGCTTGAGTCATCTTTGCTTCTGTGCTTCTTGTGTTTGTGGGTTCCCTGCAAGAATTTTACAAACAACTAATGTATTCAAGTTAAAGCAGACACTGCAAATGTATAGTATAAATGCTAAAGGGATAACAGTTAAATAAATTACTTTCATCTGCGATATTTTATGCAGCACCACTAACTAAAGGAGAAGGCAATAACTGAAGGTTGATAAGCAACTGTATGTTAAGGAATCGCTCACAGTTTGTATGCAGTGAATAGCTGAGCATAATCTTGAACCAAAACACTGCACTAAAAGGGCAACACTTAACCAGTCAGCCAACGAGTCAAACAATGGTACTGAATTACCATAAATTAAACACAAAAACAGAGAAATGTAACCAAAAGAAATCAAGCAATCAGATGGATTTATGCAGATGACAAAGGATTGAAAACATTAGCAACACCTACACTGCTGGACGAGCTTTCTTTCATTCGATGAATTTTCTCTGTTTGTTCGACATATTTGACAACAGAAACCATTGGGTCAAGTCCTCGCTTTCGCTTCAGGTCAGTTTCTTCTCTGTGTTCATGAAAAGAGAATCAATATCAGCTCACAACAACAGAAATTCCTCTAGCTAAGATAAGAGAAATCAAGGTAACTGGTCTTCTACAAGGTTTCTGGTAAACAACAGCTACACAAATAACAGGAAAACCTTTTCTTCTGGGTTGCTAGACTTGACAACAAATCAACAACACCTGTCTAATGAACATTAGCTAATTAGCACAAATGAGCATTCAAACAAACTACGATGGAACTCACTTCTTTTGCTCATCTGCTGAAGGTTTTGTAGTTGGTTTAGTTTTCTCTCGTAGCGACTGACTCAGGTACCAAGGCGTTTTTCCTAAAGTAACCAGTTATTTTCACATAAATAAAAATAAACAAAAGGTTACAAGCACAATTGTTTATATGCCTCTATAGATACTCCTCCATCCCAGGGTTAAAGGATATTTTGACTGAAGTGGAAGCACAGCACTCCATGATCAGGAAACCTTTTAATCTCTCAGTTTGCCTTGGTACCGACTCTGAATGGATAGCAGGCTCAGTTGGTCCAGATACCTGTTCCATAGATGATTACTCATCCACATACTTCCTGTGCATGATATTGCTTAACTTCACTGTGCTGCCACCTACACACTGTGGACCCTTTTGTGTTCAGGTCTTGAATGCCTACGATAAATGTCCGCAAATTAAGTCTGTCACCGGTAAATGAACCCAGTTTCTCCCTAACACTAATAAACTCTCAATCAATTTCAGCTTCAGTTTCTGACTTTTAATTATCTGATCTGCAACTATAACTGTAAAGCTATTATCTTTTACATATCCAAGTGTATTACATGTATGTGTTTGCATGTACATATAAACACACATAAATATATACATATTTGAGGGACCCTTCTATTTCTCTTACTATTTTATTTCGCAAACAACTGAAGACTTACTGTATCTTTTCACAACTTACTGCACTTTTGAGGTGACTTCATAAGTTAGGGTGATATAAGTATGTGATTAATAATAATGACATCTACACAAATGTACAAATGATAATGTCAAAAATTATAAAGGAACAATGACTGTTAATTTGAAACACAGAATTCCAGTGCCTATCAGTAGTTTCTGATAGTGCTTACTTTCCTAATTATGTGCTGCAGGTGTCTGCCTGCATTTTCGACATCCCACACTCTAGAATAAGTACGCACTGTGTGCTAACAATTACCACATATTAAGTCTGTTGGCTTGGAGTCCATAAGATGACTTGAATCATTTACCTTCTAGTTCAAACGAGCCTTGTCCTAAATGTGTTAAAAGACCAATTGCCTTTTCTTGCTTCTCTTTTTCTTCTTTTTTCTCTTTCTCGTAATCAGCATTTTTTCCACCAAGTTTTTTCTGCAATAAACAAATTTGTATCATAAACCCTGTTGAAAAAGCTTCCTGATTTTTTTAGCTGTAACTTTTTATTATAATTTCTTATTATAATTTTACTATTATTATTATTATTTATTCAGATGACATACATGTACATGTATAAGGTGCATTTAAGGAATTGGAGCTCTTTATGGCTCTGAGTTACATCTTCCACACGTCTAACAGAAAACGATGATAGTACTTTTCTTAAAATCATAACGCTGCTTCCGAAATGAATATCAGGCAGAAACTGAATTTCATTTATAAACCCAGCAACAGAACTGTATATTGTCATAATCTTGTTCTTATCCATGGTACCAGCTTTCCTGAGCCCAAATGCTAATTGTGGACTCGAGCTTTTGTAGGCAGAACTGGAAACAGATTGTTTGAAAACACAGGCATACATAAAAAATCAGATGCTGACTGCAAATAGTTTTCAAAAGAAATTATTTCTTTGGGTAAATGCCACATTCTTGCCACTTAGAATTTTTTTTCCAAACTGCTCCTTGTTTCCTATCTTTGAAGCAAAGATTGACCATTCTGCACAATGTCTAACCAACTGACCCCAAATTTTGGTCGGATATGTTAAGTCTCTTGGTATATTGTGCTTCAACATTGCTACATCAGTTCTTACATTATATTTCAAATAGAAGTGCAAATTCGGTTGACATTGAGGAATGTCTTACCCCATCTTCAAGGTCCTGAAAGAAATTTATGTGCTTCAGAGATGTCTTTGGTTCTTCTGGCTCGTCACTTTGTGGCAGTCGCTTCCGAGCTCTGTCTCTCAGAAAGTCAGTCCTTGCTTCAGATTCCTAAATATCACATGGCGCATTTTATCTTTGCCGTGAACAGCCACACTAGGATAAGTGGAATAGCGTTACACAACCCCTTAAGTTGACAGAGTGGTCAAATAGATTAAATGCATGCCTGGAAAAAAAAATGCATGTTAAATATTGTGGTATTGTGTTATTCTCTTTAAAAAGTCATAAAACCACATAAGCTTCTGTAACACAAACAAGAAAGTTTGAGAAAATGTTCTCATGATGAAAGACCAAACTGTCTTTTTATTTTGCGTCTGGCATATGCATCCATATATTCTCCATGTTCTGAGTTTGCATCTCAGCACTGTCCAGATCAACAAAGTTATGTTAATGTACAACACAGAAAATTGTTGTGGAGATAGAAGCAAGCAAAAACCGGTAAAGAATAAAAGTATTTTAAAAATATTCTTGCATTTCTCTGTAACTTACTGATTACTTCATCATCATCATGATCCATGGGCCGAGAGCTTATCTATCTATTTATTGGAAAGTTGCTGCACTTCATTTCTTTCACACAGTCTGAGGATGCCACATTATTGGTCGTTTGTAGCATGGACTGTTTGAAACAGTCCATGCTACAGACTACTTGTAATCAGAAATTTGTATAGCCCCTCTTCAAGAGAAACCAATCTGTGCTAGCCTTAACGATGTCAAATGTCATTAAGAACAGAACATTCATCCAGACTGATGTTACTTGTCGTTATTTACATCCTACAATGAGGTGCGGTAGAGCTGCATTTGGCCTACCTGTGGCTGATCACCTATAAGCAATATGGCTGCTCCAGAATGTGAAAGACTAGAGCGTGTTGCAAGCTCCACACAACAATCCCAATAAATAAGTAATCAACGAATAACGAAAAGGGTCTCCATGTTCTGGGTATCTCATCGTCATACATCATCTACAATGTTCTGTTCACGCACAACAAAATGTATAATGTGTTGGTTTTCCAGACTGGAATAAGCTTGCCATCCATCAGAAATATGAATTCCTGGAACAAAATATTGTCCAGATCGTCTTTCAACGCCGCCGAGACCCGATATGTTTATTAAATTTCTTTCATACAATAAGTTTTTTACAAACGCATCTTACACTGTTCGTTACTCATTGATTACTTATGTATTGCAGCGCTCTATTCTCTGGCCATTTGGGACGGCCATACTGTTTATACGCGATCGGCCGCAGGCGGGCCAAACTCAATTTAACCCGAGGTGCTACTGCATTTTGCCGATGTTTACTTACGGCAATTGCAATTCTACGTTGTCGTTCTTTCTCCTCTTCTGCAGCTTTTTCTTCATCTCTGCGGACACGTTCGATGTTGTCCTTGTTTCTCACGTGCCAGCTGTAGATCAAATCATATTAAGCATATCAGAATCCAGTCACGTCAAAAACTGTAGACCACAGGGGCCGAATTTTATTTATGGAATACAGGTAGTGCATTACGTTAAATTTCAATGTTTAACACTGCAAGTTTTTATTGGACTGTTTTTATATAGTGTAAGGGTATTTCGCTGTACCTTTTCTTCGGTAAGATATTCATTTTTGATGCAAAAAATAAACTTAAAATTATCCGTACGAAAACAACGTTTCTATTCACAAAATATTTACACTTCCGGTCCGTCTTTATTTTATAGCGCTATTCAGTTATATATATCTGATTAATTAACTTCATCAATTTCAGAAAAGCTTTCGACAGTGTGCAGAGTTGCTGTGGATGATAACAAAGAGTTATGGAGTTCCAACAAAGATAACTGACGTTACCAAAAGCTTTTACGATAGCAGTCGATGCGCTATGAGATATGGAGGAGTTGTGGGCGAGTGGCTCATATTATAACACCAATACGCCAGGCATGTTTCGTCACTGATGATTTTTGTTTTGGTTGTAGATTGTGTGATGGCGATCAAGTACATTGCACCATCGATATATTTAATGTCTACTGGCTGCCAGACATTATCTAATATTGCTTAGAAAGAAAGTATGGATATCATTTAGGAACAACATTCTCGGCTCAGAAGTGAACCTGAGCTGATGCGGTTTCTGTACCTAAACAAGCTACCCATATTTTGCGAAGCTTACCATTATGACGAGCAAATACCGCTTTCGTTTCCCAGTCATGCAAAGCCTTTAACAATCCTTGAATGCAGATGTTTCCAGTGATACGTAATAAATATTTCCAGCAGTATAATTATTACTGAGCTTCTCTGATTTTGTAATGGCCACACCAGGATGACATTAATCACCAAACAACGGGTTATGGGCGATTTTGCATCATACCGATTGATGCTATATATATAAGATATTTGAATATCGGGCTAGCATGGTGCTTAGGCCTACATGTTAACCTTGAATGGCGTGGCACCCATTCAAACGGGCAGCAGTGGTGGGTATCACCCGATCAGGTCTTTCAAAAAATAAAATGGGTCGAGGCCAAAGATCACTATAGAAAAACGTTTACAATTATCTTCTGCAAGCCACACACTGCCATACAAAAACGTTTACCAAGAGCATTTACAGACTTTTCTCATTTAAGCTACACATCAAGAGTTCACTGATCATCCTTGAGTGAAGTACTTTGTTAACTTATGTTACATTTCTCTAGTCAAATCAAAACTTCTCTGGAACTGAAGTCACCGTGGCTGAATGCAGATAAGTTTTTCAGCTTTTCAGCTGTGTTCAGGAGTCAAATCCCAGTAAATTTGTTTGACTTTCTTGACATGAAGCTAGCAGGTGCAATGAAATAAATACAAATCAACTCCAATTAGCATTTGGATGGGCGACTATCCATGAAATACTATGCCACCAGGTGCTCACTCAGCCCTCCATACTTTATTGGTCAGTAAATAAGCATCAATGCAAGTTGAGATTTTGAAAAGGTGTCACATTGTTGGATTGCTATGGTTTTTTGCACCTCAACCGAATCATCCCTGGCCTCAAGATGAGACTTCTGAGGAGTTTCTGTAGAGGTGTGTAAACAAACGTGTTGTCTTGACATTTTAGACTTTTACCCTGCCGACTTTATAATTCTTTGTCACACCATTCAACCCTGATATTGGTCTGCCATTGTTGTTTTGCATGTATTTCTTGTCAACGGAGAACATCCAGTAGCAGGACCATGCCTGTGAGGACTCATACCGACACAGGCATGTCAAACAACTGAAAATCCCTTGAGGTTCAACCACACCTTAAACTCAAACTCTGCAAAATCAACTAGACAACTTCAACAGGTTTCTTTTACTATAAACTGTTAGAATACAACATTATTTTCAGTCTAGGTAAACAGAACACGAGTCTTTTGATATTTTCAACTGTATAAACTTTCCATATTGCCCAACAACATCAATACTTGGAACAAGGAAACCATCACAAACAAGGAAATCACCTTAAAACAACCCAAAGTGCTGCATCAAATCCAATACTCTGTCGAAGGCAAAATGCAATCCATCCTGCACCAAAAAACCAGTCATGCCTTGAACGAGTTTAATCCAGCTATAGAGGATCTTGGCTAGTCAGCTGCTGAAAGTTCCTCATGTTTTCTCTTGCGAGACGTCTCTGGAACAGTGGAAGCTGAACTAGGGCTACTGTCACATCGTTGAAAAGCAAACACCAAGTACAATGCTGCAAACAAAAGTAATTTAGCAGTTACTTTAATGAAATTAAGCAAGGTAGACAAGATATTACTTTCTAAACTTAGCCCATCTATTTGTATTATAACATAAAAGCAGCACCACAGAAATCATTAGATAATATTTTAACACTTCAATTTGTTTTACAAGTGCTAATTAATTAATTAATTACAAATGCTATGCCACAGCTTCAGCTTTTGGTAGCATCAATTGTGTGTGACAGATTGGACGAGTGTTTGCCTTAAAATGCGAAGTAAGTCAGCTTAAGCTTTGACTGAGCAAGCTGCAGTATACAATAAGCATAGTAAAAAATGCAGTTGCTTAGTACTGTCAACTGATTTCTTCACAGAAGATCACAGCCTAAACAAATAAGAAAATAAAAAGAATAAATCGCACTGTTCTTCTGAGTCACTGGATATTATATAAATGATCAGTTACAACATGCCAAATCTGGTTGGTTACTTACTTGAAGCTTCCCATTCAGGCAAGGACAGAGTACCCTAAAAGGACAAATATAAAATCAGATATTACATGCCTGAGGTGCAACAGATCCATCATTGTCATCATGTTAAACCAAAATCTTAGTAACAATAATCTTTCCTTAATGAAAAAAATAACAACAACAATATTCATATATAACAATTTGTCAGAATTAATTGACACAGACAACTGGCAGCATGAAACCAGAGAGAGCTTATAATCCCTGATGAACCAGGGTTGACAACTGTCCAAAATTTGGCCAAATCTGAAAGCATCCATAAAAAGTATCATTCTATATGCAGTGGAATTTTTCTTTGTGGTTTCACAGTTTATGCTGTTCATGATGAAGTGTCAAAATCTATGTACAGAATGGACAGTACTACCAAAATGCATCCATCCATAAAATTTGCCTATTGTGTCCATAAATAAAATCTTTGTGGGTTAGAAATCCTGTCAAGGGCTGTGAGGAGAGAGGTAACTGAACACCAAAATTATGTTACTATGCCAAGACCTATTTGTAATACTACCTTTGGGAGCCATAGGAAATACCTCGTTACACTGAGATTACAATATAAAGACAAAGGTATGAACCTAGCAACTATTTATTATTTATGGGACCACAGGTAAAAAATTCAACATACCACTTTGATGGGTCGTCTGTTTCTTTCGTAGCCATCACTTGTGGTGTTGTCCTTGCTCAACTGTTCTACATATTGCTTTACATGTGCATACGATGCTTCGTCTTTGCTCATCAGAGCCACATCAGAATCTGGAGGATATGGCTAACAAAAGCACATTCCAAACTAATCAGTTTCATTCAGAACTCTTGCTGCCATAATCATCACCTGAGCGTACTATAAATTAACCCTTCTGCACAACGTAGCAAACATCATCAAACCACTTCTCACTGCAATCTGAAAAGTTTTGTAGAAGTGGCAATATATAAGTGTTCAATTACATTAAGTCACATCAAGTGATATTACATTACATTGTGTTACATTAAGTTGTATAAAATTAGATATCGTTCAGATTACAATGCATTACATTAAATTGAGCATTCTATAATCAAACTTTGTAATGTAACAGCAACTAACAGCAATTGATGTAAAAACTGGAAGAGATCCAAGACTTACACAGATTTTTAAAACAGACCACTCAACATAAGATGTTTTAAAGCAGACCTATACAAGTGCCAAGTCACAGAACAGGATATAACATCATCTTTAAAATCTTTGGAAATTATTCTTATTTAAAAGAAATAGAATAAACATGGAAACTGAAGAAAGCAATACTGAGAAAGAAAACTTTGGAATAATTTGAGTTCGAAAGAAAACAGGATAGAAGAGAATTCACCTCAAGAGCAGACATCCGACCAATCAGTCCTCGGCCTTCGTGAGTTGTAATGTGTTGCTTAAAGAAATCGGTAAACGGAATTCGATGAACCAGCTTCATGTTGTACTTCTCTGCCATTCTGAGCAGAAAAAGAAACAAATTGCTTTATAATTGTTTTGCTTTAATATTCCTTAGTCATAAAAGAGGGAAATTGGGCTGTCCAAAATGATTTGGAAATTTGAAAAGATTAATTTTGACCAACGTACAGAGAACCATGAAGATGTCTAGTATTAATACAAATATTAATAATACACAGTACACGTATAGCCGTGTAACAATAAAAGTAATAAATAGTGACACCAACAGTAATAATAACAATAACTATAGTAGTCACAGGAACTTTCCCAGCTGGATTTTCCATACATTTGCTCTATAGTGCTAATCAATTTTCAAATTCTGACTGAACAGTTCTACTCTGGGTAATAAATCACACTGGCTTGAAAATATTGCACTTGGATGGTGTAACATAATAGATTTTTCTTTCTACACCTATTAATTTTATTCCACTGCAGGAATAAAAATTAATTAATGATAACTAGGGTAACGATAACTTATTAAAATCAATTACAGTCAGTTATATGCTAAATGAAATAACTACAGTAATGTTGATGGTAGCAGAAATAAGAGCAAATGAAAGTCACCTACTTTTCCAGCAGAGGAAAATATACAAGGAACTCCGGACAGCTGACGACACCTTCCAGGTGGAAATCATACTTTGCACCAAATAGCGGAAGATTTTCCTTGTCTGGTGTCTCAAACGTAATGCGATAAACTTCGTTTCCAAATGACATGCCTTCTGCAGACCGTAGGCGCTTCCTAAATGCAAACATTAACGGTATAATAATGCAACTTTGAGTAAGATAGCCAGGTGAACTAAAAGCTCAATTAGCATATCCCTCGGTCAGCAATATTCGTCTGAGGTTTGGATGAAGGAACTTTTGGCCTAAACTCGGGCAGCACATTAAAACCTGGACACCCACTGCCATGGGTTAAATGGCTTGATAGCAAACTGTCAAACACACGATGTGCAAGAAATGCTGAGGCAAAACAGACTCTTGACTCCAACAACAGAATACCGAGAACCCAGTGAATCTAAAATACTACATTGGAATCTTCTTTGGATGCAACTTATGGAAGCTATATCAAGTGCCACATTTGTAACAAGTTTGCATTATAACAGGGTCACATTCTGAATCAAAATTAGACACATATCAAAGACCATACTATGGCAAAATTTAAGAGAATTCATGCTATAATAAAGCACTTATAAACAAGTTCCAGCCTGTTGCCATTACTCATCCTTGATGCCATGCAGTCCTGGACCTCTGAACGTGAACTAGCACTCTGGATGTGAATCTGTTGGTTGGGCTCTACCTATGGGTGCCTACCCTAGGTGACTTCTACTTAGCATTGTTTACTTATTGAAGGACTTTTTATTGTTAATGAACTTCAACATCATCAGTGCAGAAAGTGTCTCTCATCAGTATCTGTTGAAGCGGTGCTATACAAATTTCTGACACAGTTCAAATCAAATCACTCAGCAGGACATTCTTTTACAGTTACATTCAGATACAGTTTAAGTGTAGGTTAATAATTAAGTGTAGGAGATGAAGCTATTCTAGCCTATCTAATCATCCTTGCCATATTTTTATATTTTTGCAGATAATTACTTAACTACCATGAGTAGAACACACTATAAATGATAGTAAGATATTTACAGGTTCCCTTGTTTTTAGGTTTTATCCCATTTGGTAAACAAATAAATAATATAAGCATAGGAAGTACTAATTTAACTTAGTTTTGAATAAAGTTAAATCGTCAAGATTTTTATTTTATCAGGGATGTTGTTCCATAGTTCAGGCTCTTGAAATTTTTTGCACATGATCTCAACATTTTCTGTTGTGTTAATTACCTTTTCTTGGGTGTTGTAATTAAGAATTTGGAAATTTTGCCTAAAGAAATTATTAAAATTTTTAAAATTATTATTGTGAAAGATTTCTTTAATAATATTGGTATACGAGTGTAAGAAACTGTCTTCCACTTTTAAAAGAGCATTTTCTTTGATGAGATGGGATGACAGTGTTATAAGTGGGCAGTTAACTAAACCTATAATTTGAACAGACTATTTTGAAGTGAGAGATCTTCAAACACATATGATGGATACATTCCAGCCCATACAGTTGTACCATATTGCAGGTAAAGCAAACCAGGGAGCAATAAGAAGTTTTCAAGATGCTCTTTGGAAGGATCCACTTTATTTTACTGAGTAATCCAATAAATTTTGAAACATTTCAGTGTGGATGTTCTATTTCCATTTTTCATCTCCAAGAACTTTTGTCTGTTGCTCTCTAGCTAAGTGGAGATTAAACATCTTTACAGCCACAGCACTGATAAATAATTCTGTCACAAAAATACCAAGTACAAAGATTTTGCCAGATTTAAACATAACTTTTTACAGTGTACAATTTTTAACAACTTATCCAATTCAAGGTTAATACTCTGTACTAAATAATCACCTGGACCAGATAGAAAACAGCTTGTACCATCAGTTACAATTACTAATTCCTCACAGAGTCACTAACCAATTTTAGGCTTAATCTTGACTGACTTGTATTCTTTCATAATGTAATGTAACCGAACAGCCCGCCTCTCCTGCACTGCCATAACTGGACCTGAATTGACCACTCACACAAGTTCATAGGAGTCAGGCGTAGTGCCAATGAAGTATCCACCCGGCTTGAGGCATTCACAGGCGTTCTTCAGCATCATCTCAGCCTGTGCTAAGCTCTCAAAACAATAGTGGAAGGCAAACTGACAACTAACAATGTCAAACTTTGTGTTGGGATCCTTATAGAGATCTTTCAGTCTTTGCTACAAAACACATCAAGGTACAGTATGTTAAATGTTCCAACATATACATACCTCAAGCAGGCTGACTGCACTCAGACTTCATCTGTACAGAAAGTTAGATTTAATTTATCATTGTTATTGAACTGTAACATCAATTAGGCAACACAGGATCACCTAAGAGAGTTTCTTAAAAAGCCATGAATAAATGCTCTGATAACTAGCTAACTGCAAAGGAGACTAATAGCCACCAACCCTTATAACCATGACTAAGAAAATAAAGTCTGACAATTCAGACTCTGACACTTCAGACTCTCAGGGTTGGCTTAAGAGACTGAATTTCTTCGACATATGAACACTTGAACCTCATTATAACTCCACCTTAGGCAGCCATTGCAAGCAGCACTGAAGGTGTATCATAAGAAGCTGCATTCTAAAACTTAAATATTGGATCTATACTTTAAATATTGCTGTATCAAAATAATCTGTGTTGTAATGAAGCATGTCATAACGAAGCTCTAGTGTACTTACAGCACCTTTATAAACTGATTTAAGGCAATATTTTGCATTAGAAAATTTGCAATTCTTATTCAAATTATTAGTTACTGAAGGTAGTTAAAAATAAATGTGGAATCCGAGATGCAAGTAGGACATTAATCATAGTAGTACAACTTTTACTTTGGTACAGTCAGCTGTTATGAATTCGGCTGTAAACAGTTCTCTCTGATTGCGTTCCTGCTTCGTTCTTTCAATCATCTCCTTATAACGAGATTCACACTGCTGCATAGACAGGGCTGCAATGTCTGAAAATCAATTAATGAATCTATACATCAATAAATCTGATCAATCACCAACTGCTCAAATTAACATCAAACTTGTTATTAATTATAGTGGCACACAGTACCCAACTTAAATACTAAGACAAAATATTAAGTCAAAGTAAACTAACTCTATCTGCCAACCTGCAAAGACTAGCTGGTTAATTTCTCCCTTCTTCCACTTCAACATGTCTCCACCTTTTCCCGAGGCAAGGTCTAACACAGCAATTGGTGCCTTAGGTCCATTTCGCTGCCTCACGTTGGCCAAAATATCCGCTGTAACAAAACAACATTCAACCTGGCAATAAAATATGCACACTCTGACTGCCTTTACATTTCTTTTGCTCATAAGTCAAGCTGATACATAAGATGAGGCAATGAACCACTCATCTGGTGTAAACAGTGTGGCTGTGTTTTCACCATTCACCAATGCATCTTAAAGTTCATCTCAAAGGGGAATATGTTCAATAATTCTTTCATACTCGAATTGCTGCTGTGATTGATTTGGTGTTCAGAGTTATTTACCAGAGTTTGCTGAGGATTTTAAGTTTTCAGACAATTTATTCAGCTTGGACTAGTCCATCTCTACTCAAGAAGATAACAGGTTCCAGATGGATGGTCATGGCTCACACCTACAGACCTACCTGCGCCGTTGTAAGGTGAAGAGAGGTTTTGGAATGATATTGACCGTCTACCATCAACTGATTGGTTGTCTGTCACAGATCAACTCACGATTCGAGTGATGTCTGGACATTGCACCTTCTACCATCTACAAGGGACTGCACTGGACAATGGTGCTATAGTGCCAAGGGATCATCTGTCAGCTCTAAATGGAAACCTGTTGGTTGGGCTCAGCTTGTGTGCACGAGTCTGCTACTGATGACATTTCTAGCTATTTGCACAATGTTTTGCTACCAGATGGACATTTTGTTCATAGTGACATTTAACATCGTTTTGGCTAGCATAGGAAGCACTTCTGATTAGTTTTTTTTAAATGGTCCTATGTAGATGTCCAGTTACAATTACTGCACAATTCTAATCTATTACAAGCCTCTTCCAATTGTATGTGTGTATCCAGGCACTTGTATAGCACATTTTAAGAAACTCACAAAGGCGCTGCAGGGTGGCTATTGAAGATTACCAAAAAGATGCGTCTCAAGACGAGCTGAGAATATTTCCTGAGATGCTGAGGCGGTGAGAGATCGAATTTCTGGGAGCAGACTGTGTAAGTGACAAAGAAGTGGTGAAAACCAATTAGCCCTATGAGGCATGAACCAGCGGTATGGATATTTCAGCAAGCAGGCAAATACAACAAAAGCACAATGCAACAACTGGACAACTTGTTTGCTTTAGAAAGGTTTAGGATACTTTAGCAGAAATGCAAACATGGTGACACCACAATACAACAACTGGAGAACATTCTGGCTTGACAACAAATTGTAAATTTCATATGGCAGACTAAGATTCAAATCTGAGACACAGAGGGGAAATGCAAATGCAGAAGCAAATTGCATCATTTCACCTGCCAACAAATAATCATTACTTACACAGTTAGGCTGCAGCTGGCACAACGGATACAACCTGGTAAGCATAGCGAGGTTCAGTAATGCCCCAAGGGGTTAGTATCGGTACTTGAATGGAAGGTTAAAATGTATGCTGTTACTGGATTGCTGTGGTCATGTTTTCACTTCACCCAAAACGGCCATTCAGTCCCAGGACTTGACAAGTGTTTATGAAGGTATGTAAACAAGTATTTTACCATCACCTAAAGTTGTGTAAGTGACAAAGAAGTGGTGAAAACCAATTGGCAAGAGACTCTCCTTATATCTTATATCCTTCTTAAATGATAAATACATGCACACATAAATACATACATATATACATACAGTAAATACACACATACAGGTTGAGTAGCCATGTTATTCAATCAAAACTTTTGATGGTCACAATAATAGTTTATAATTTAAAGATCTGTAAGAGTCACAACATGGCATAGCAACACAAGAAGACAAAAAAGGTTCAATGTAAATGCCCAGGACTTTTCTAGAAAATCAAAAAGGTGCTGCATATGCACATAGATACTAACCTATTGCCATGCTTTTGATCCAGTTGTTGAAGTTTCTTTGATAAAATATCCGACTCTGGGTGCGTTCTTCTAACCCAGCCTCCTGCAGTTCATTGTAGTGCTTAGCCACGGTCTCCGTCAAGTCCTGTAAATAATCATTCACACAAAAACAAGTTAAATGCGCAAACGTGATTCTTCATTTAGACCACTTGTCAAGACTCATTACTTTACTCTGGACTCTGCATTACTCCGTCTTAGCCCCTAGCGAGTATTCATCCATGCCTCAGATTTACTGAGTTTGCGTGCAAAATATGCGCAAAAAAGAAACAAACAAACGGCACTTTTCCACAACATCTACTCAGAAGTCCTTCCTGGTCAAGTCTTGAATTCTATCAGATATAACAATTTTAGCTAAAGATTTCATTAACTACATAAGTGCATATCACATTTATTATTATATTAAGTCACATTTGCATAGAGACAGCACATGTACTGATTGGTTAAAGAATTACACAATAAACACTTGGTGACCTACTTTCTCAGAATCTGCAGTGGCCATTTTGTGATGCTGATATTTTTCAGTTATTGATATGCAGAGCCGAAAGGTAAGTTAAAAATCTTCAAAAAGATTTCCTGAAACCAAAAAGGCAAACACAATACTAGCAACAGACAAACCTCTTTGTATGCCGCTCAACGATGTTATTGTTGGGCCTTATTCGCAGACTTGCCACCTTCAAAATATTTCTTGCTTTCATCCCAAACAATCATCATTTTAGTTGCAGCATGTTAATAAATCCATTACTAAGCATGACTTGGATCCCTGAGACCAAGTGAGGCAGGCCTATCATAATACGCAAACAAGGAAACCTAAAAACGACTATTTCGCATACGGTCAAGTTCAATAGTAGAAATAAGAAATAGCAACACCACTGAATTGAATCTGACATTTAATACCTCAATTTTGCCAAAATAACTCATTTTAAAGGTAATCCTCATTTTAGTGGCTTTTATATTTAGCAGAAGCAAGCACTGCAAAATTTACACAAATTAGTAGTTTAACAATTGTACTCTATCCTTTGAATATAATTATTACATCTATTTCTTTGTTAAAGTTCTTAGTAAAAGAAATAGCTAAAATACTGCAATAATGAATATTTGTAAACAATAGTAGTTTATAAGTAATAATAGTTTAGTGAATCTTGACTTTGCAACAAATGTATTCTTTGTAAAGTGTAGAATTACAAATAGCATCAGAAGCAAATATAGCTTATTGAAAATTAAGTAAGTATGTTCTTTATTAACCAATAGCTAATCGCACATCGGTGCACAAGTATTTAAGAACACAAGAACAAACTTATCAAGCATACAACATCCTAATAAAAGATTTATATGTTAAACTATCAGCAGGAGAAATAATACGGTCATAATCGTGGAACCATAGGAAATAACTGAGGGTTTTAACTGCCAGGAGTAGCATTTGTAAGTAAAAGTTAGCGCAGATTATCATAGGCAAAGTTACATAAGATAGTTTTCAGCATTTTTGTGAGGAATGCTCCCCAAATTTTCCCATTTCCTGGAGAACAACAAATTCCTAGAGCTATATTTTCTGCTCTGCATTCCAGACTGATTTAATTCCACAATGATTTTCTCAGTGAAAACACCAGTTTGATTAATAGCTCATTTGAGACTATAAAACCAAATGCAACAAAAAATAATGATTATGTTTTCCTCCATTTTACTGTATTTTGAGATTAAGCATGCTAGAAAACATTTGTGTTAGGTTATTAATTCTAGTTTAAATAAAGTAAAGTAACAATGCAGTACAGATTGTAAATTGCCTTTGGTATCATGCCAATAGTTTGGCCTATAATAAAAGCCACTTAACTGGAAAATACTGTTTTTTAACACTTTAATTCGTGGTGAATAATAAATTGGGAAGTTAATTGTTTTACTGTCCCAAATTATTTAACTGATAATCGGGTGTGCTGCCCATCCATCAGAGATCATATGAGTTCCCGGCAGAATGTCCTGAAAAATAAGCTTCTGGAGTGAAGCTGCTTGTCGATCGGAAACTTATCAATAAACACTTCAAACTCGTCTGCTCAGTCCCACTGAAGACTCCGTGTCCTTCACTGAGGCAACGAATTTGGGACGCTAAACGATAGCTTACCATAAATTGCGCTATTAGTTTCTACAGGGAATAAATTTCGCCAAAATAAGATTCTACCATCATAATTTTATAATTTTCCTCATAATTTTATAATTTTCGTTCAGACTAAATTATTTCACATCAGCAGTGCGGCTCTATTAACATCCATAGAAAAGTATAAACAAATAATAAAACCGATCTTTACTCTGATTTAGTCCCAGACTATGATTTAGTCCCAGAATATCCCAGAATATGAAACTACAACCTGTCGCAACGGCTAATGGCTACATGCAACAACACATGAACAGCACTGAACACTAAAATTGTAACAATCCACTGAGGCAAACTAAATTCTGCGTTGCACTGCAGTAAGTTATTCGTGTACAGAAAAGGAAATCAAACTGCAAGAAAACCAACTTTAATGGATTTTGAATTCCTTGTCCTCACTCTTATTATTTCCCAGGAGCTGAGAACTTTCCCAAATAATGTGTGCGTAATTATATAGAGCCTATATTTGATGACGTTCATTTATGCATAAAAGCGCCACCATGTGGCTGGTGCTATTCTCATTACACGTCGCTTGTGCTTCTTTTATGGCGCCAAGGAATTACTGCCACTAGGAAATTTGACATCCACCGAGTCCACATATTTAATACAATTCACTAAAAATGTAAATGCAAATTTACACGGTTTTTACATAGCGACCGTATTCATTTTACAATGAATTTATCGGATGAGATTCGATGCCTGCTTTACGCCGTTTACTTCTATCACCCGCGATGGACTTGAAGTGCTTGTAACAGCAATATCCTGGTTTAGTCCTGACTCTGTTCAAGTACGTTCACTCGAGCATGAATAATAGTCGAAGCAAGAATCACTAGTATGTACGTGTGTATGTATGTTCATATACATATATATACGTATGTATGCGTGTATGAATGCATGCATGTATATGTATGTATGTATGTATATATGTGTATGTATGTATGTACGTATGTATGTAGGGATGTATGTAGGGATGTATGTAGGGATGTATGTAGGGATGTATGTAGGGATGTATGTAGGGATGTATGTAGGGATGTATGTAGGGATGTATGTAGGGATGTATGTAGGGATGTATGTAGGGATGTATGTAGGGATGTATGTAGGGATGTATGTAGGGATGTATGTAGGGATGTATGTAGGGATGTATGTAGGGATGTATGTAGGGATGTATGTAGGGATGTATGTAGGGATGTATGTAGGGATGTATGTAGGGATGTATGTAGAGATGTATGTAGGGATGTATGTAGGGATGTATGTAGGGATGTATGTAGGGATGTATGTAGGGATGTATGTAGGGATGTATGTAGGGATGTATGTAGGGATGTATGTAGGGATGTATGTAGGGATGTATGTAGGGATGTATGTAGGGATGTATGTAGTATAACATATTTCTTCACATTTTCTTTTATCTGTACCTTACCCATATCTGTCCAAGTAGCTGGGATTTCATTTTGGCGTGGAACCGAAGGCAGGCACGCAGTTGGGGGAGGGGCTCTGCCCCTGGCTTGCCCGATAGAGCTGCCACTGTTGATGTGAAATAATAGATTCTGAACGAAAATTAATATTTGTGAGGGAAAACGATATTTAGATATTTACATTGTGTATGCCGACTCATCGGTTTTTCGGTTTTTAACATTTGGTTTTAAGATTTATTGGTTTTCCGAATAGACCTATCTACATGTATTTCGGCGTCGGTTTGAGGTTCTCGAATTTCGCAATATCGGTTCGGTATCGAATAAACCAGCCCACCATTAGTGATGCGCTCTAAATTTAGGCTGTTTAAGCATGAATATATAGCGACCTGGCGATTCTTCATTAATATGTAACAAGTTTTTTTTATCAATTTGGTTGCAGTAGTCTAGGCGACTGTGCGCTAAGCGACTGCTGCGCCCTCTATAGGCAGTGCTCTAAGTGCTGAAGTGCGGGGGACAGCACGGTAGATGTTTGAGAAACCTCGGTGTATTTTGTGCCGCGCTGTCCTGGGGGTTGGTTCGATGTCCTTCGTTTGGCCAGTCCAACCTCGAATTTTGGGAATCATCTGATTATAATCGGAAAATTATCAAACAGATTCGTAAGGTTGGATACACACTGTTGTTTTTGAGAGTCGTTGATCGATAAAATGTTTGAAGTGTTATTGTTCTTGCTACATTTGGTGATCATCGGAGGGCCGCCATTTTTAGGATTATCCCAAACTTCGTTGAATTCCTACAAAATCTCTTGCAATCGGTGACGATATTGGCCGGATGTGAACGTCTAGAAACTTTTTCACCGACGATCGTTTCTGAAAAATCGAAATTTTGGGGACTCGCCACGAATTTAGAAGTCCTAACTGTCGATCGTGTCCTCGTGTCTGCGAAGGATGGGTTGATGCTATCTACGTGGATGACGCCCGTCGATGTTGCTAGAGCTTAAATCTGAGCAGGAGGTTGAATCGTTTTATGTTCTTATCTTGTAGAACGCTGCTGGTCTAGAGTCGCAGGTGCTCTGAACTGCAATTCTCCCATGCATCTCAGTTATTAGGTAAAGATTAGATTAAGGTTAGCTATAATTATAGGCAGGAAGAAATAGTATGTTTTCTTGAATGTAGAGGCATGTTCTAGAACATTTTCTTGTGTTAGAAAACAATTTTCGAGTAACTAAAAGTAACTCATTTGCTCAAGTTAGAAAACAATAGAAGATTAAGACCAGAATGGTGGAAGAGCAAAACAAAGACCAGGATGGCGAGGAGGAAGAAGAGAAGGAGGAAACAAGGAGTCGTGGAGGAGAACAGACAGGCTAGAAGAGAACTAAGAGCAGAGGAAGAGAACCGTGGAAAGAAGCAGTTCAATCGGACCACAGCGAGGATAAAGAGGAGTGGATGATATTCATGTAATGGCATCAAAGCGCACCAAACATCCGGGAAACTGGCATTCGTGCGTACAGTCGCCATATATTGATGGAATTCTAATTCTTGCTACGGCACGTCGTAGCTCTCGCTGTCTCTCCCTGTATACACACGCAAATATATGCATATAATTATACGAAACCATTCCTCTGAGAACTAATTAATATTGAAAGTAGTGTGTAATAAATGACGCAAGCATAATCTAACTTTGTATATAAAGCATTGTGAGGAATTCGTCAAAATTTAGCAAAAGCGCATACAGTAAATTGATGAACTTAGACACACACACATACACTGCATTTAGCTAGCAGTCGGATCAAATATATTTTAGATAAACCTGATTCCATAGTTTACACTCTGTAATGTAGACCTTCGTCTGTATGTCACCTTGGAGTTCCTCTCGACCAGGAGTTGACGCTTACTGAGCACAATGTAACCTTTCGTTCACTTAACTTTGTAAGTGATATACAGTCACTTTTGTCCTTTACGTTTTTTTAGCTCAGGAATGACTTCTGAGCAGCGCTGTCTTCGCTGGTCTTCCAGTGCAAGAGAATTACAGTGGTCAAGCTTGAGGTGGACAACAGAGGTAGTGGTTTTAAAATGGAGATGGGCATCATTAGATCTGTAAGAATGACAGCATTTTTAGAGTTAAGCAGTGACCGAATGTCGAGAGAGTACAGAAGGAATTTCTTGTTGGCTGGCGAAACTGATGAAAAATAACTTTATTTAGGTGTTGAAAGGCTTTGCGGACTGGAGTTGGGGTGGATGTCACCGCAGAGCATAATTACCAACAGCGTTGTTAGAGGGTTAATGGTCGATGCATGTATTGGCCGGCAGCGAGTATAGAGAGATAGATGAGGGAATAGAAGTGAAAGATTATATTGCAGAGTAGCGGTGGACAGTGTGAAGCTGGGGAGGAGAGAAAGTGTAATGGGTTTAAGAGATTTAGTATATTATTTATTTCTGCATTTATTAGGCGCCATTGTCTAATGACTTAGCATCAATCAATGGCGCTGAGCAAGTGTGAGTCAAGGTCCCTACACTGTAACCGTCTTGGAGGAGGCTCGAACCAGTACTCTCCGCATTACAAGCCTGGCGCTCTATCCAGTATGCTACCGTGCCCCAGCAAAGCAGCGTGTTAGAAGAGGCAAACAGAGCCGGCGGAGACATGTTTTTACGCACTGATGAAGATACTGGACTGAGGAAGACACAACGCGGTTCAGAAAGATGCGTCAGTTATTCCACAAAGGAAGCCAGAAGAAAAATAAAAAGTTGACCTGAGGAAGCGTAGAGGCGTTTAAAGGTCGGATAGACAAAACAGGAACAATCTCACATTGTTCGTTGAGAATGTGATTGAAAATAGATTAAAATAATAGTAGTTTAGACTGGGAAAATAGAATTTAAAGCAGACAGCAGAAATCCAATGCTTTACTGCGAATAAACGAAAAGACTGGTTGACTAACTGCTCTTTTCTGTTGCCTTGTGACTGACTGACTGACTGACTGACTGACTGACTGGCTGAATGAATGAATGAATGAATGAATGAATGAATGAATGAATGAAGACATCCACATTAGGTTTCATTTACTATATAACAAAGTTTCAGTAGGCGGCAAATAACAATTAAAATGCTTTTTAACAAAAACAAAACGTTCTTCAACAAGCACTTGGCAATGGTGCATGTTTATACCACTGTCTATTATACAGCATATTATGCAAGAAAACAAACTTAAAACCAGCATAAATAGCGATACATGTTTCAAGATATTCCTACAGTTCTCACTTTATGTAAATAGTTACAGTACGATTATTAATTAAAACAGGCAATTTGAATTTCATGTGTTAGTGTCTTCCGCATGTCCGTCCTTGTATAGGCCTACTTGTCATTGTCTGTCCGTCCATCCGTTCGTCTGTCTGTGTGCATGAGAGTCTCTGTCTGTCTGGCCGTCTGTTTTCACGACATCTACACACATACACACATATAACTACTTTTTCTCTGTGTTTATCTAGACAACGATTATTTACGGAATGCGTGTTTACGTTTGCCTGCGATTTCTTGATATATATATATATATATATATATATATATATATATATATATATATATATATATATATATATATATATACTTACATGCATGCATACACATACGTATGCATACATAGTTTATAAATATATATATTTGTATAATATCCATCTTAATGTAGAGGCAGCGACATAGTGAAACACCTTTGTCAGCGTAAAGAAGATGGATCGAGCCACGGCAGCTTCCGCAACCCGACATCCGCTTCCCTCCTTCCATGCTCGAGTGTAACAACAATAACATCATATGAACAGTGTAGCAGGACATAATTTCCGTGTTCGGTCAGCTGCATTGGCTGAACAGATAGACGACAATCAGCTAACTGAAAAAGTATAGGGTGTGTGTGATTCAACCTATACTTCCGCTCGGCTCTCGTGCCGAGAAACCCTTTTAGTTCTGCTGCATTAATTTACTAATATAATACAATCTCTAGTCGGAAATTATGCGTCATTTTTATTAAGAAATTAAGTTTATGCTCTTGGCAGGGAATCGAACCCAATCCATTTAGTTTCAGTGCAACACAGAAACAATATATTATATTATACGATAAATTTTCACACAAATACAGATAATATCTTTGTGCTAGAGTATTCCAGAAAATTAAACTCATTCAAAAGATTGGGATACCCCATAGTGTTTTAGTGTTATCAAATGTATTATTGGTGTAAAATTTCAGGTTCCTACTCCAGCTGACATTCTTCCCTGTAACGTTCATTATTGTAATGCTAATCAACTTTGGCTGGGTGATTGGGCGAATTTAGCAGATTTTCGGGTGTACTTCACGATGGCAGCCGCAAATCGCCTAAATGGTGAGGTTTACCTGATTGGTCTCTGTGACTGAGAGCCACTGTTAAGGCTGAGGACAGCTCCCAACCACCGAACAATTAGTCTTCGTGGAACTGATTTTAGTAGATGTTCAACCCCTTATAGTCGAATCTTTAAGAGATCGAGGCTGCGTGGGATAGTGTAGCACGTGAAAACGTTTTGTGACTATAACCGAAAGCCTGCACTAAAGTCTTTCTCGAACCGACCATGGCCTTTCTCAATGATCTGAATTAAATGTAGTTGCAGATCAGAGATGGCTATCAAGAGCTCATTGAACTGACAAGGGTTGTCTCGGGAAGTCCTCATACAAAGATTCATTAGACAGCTTCAGTTCACCATGCTTGATGGATGGATAGGCTGCTTTATGCCATTAGAATATTTCTTTTACTTCATCAGCGAGGTGTGTTCAAACCCGTAAAGAAGGAGGAAACTCGGCTCGAACGGTTTGTACAGATTGGTGCTCTCCTCTACACCAAGGCATGGACACACCACTTGTAACTAAAGCCCCGGAAGGACTCATCTTACATAAATCGAATCGCCACATTCAAAATCGGCAACTGTCTGAAGTTTTACATTAAGTTGCGATTTAGGCCTGTTCAATCATTTCTGGTGCATTATTCAAAACAGTCTCTACTTGCATGAAAGATAATTATATAAGGGACCTAGTTCTGGCAATTCCTATTGGTTGAAAACGACGTGACAGAGAACCGAGCGGACGTAAACAAGCGCTCGTATGACACAGGGTGGGACCGACGAGACTATACGACTTCTAATCGTTGTCCTTGAACGCCGGTTCTACTTTTAGCGACACTTTTTCGGCCGCTCTTTTCTGCGATGGACCTGCGTTCGAGACTGTAGTTGTTCCAGAGTCCGCAGATGACCTCACCGGCTACCACCTCGCCCATGTTGATCCCAATCAGTCGCACGATAAACATTCCGTCTCGGCGCAGGTAGTTCTCTGCAAATTTGGCGAGAATACCGGCCTCTCGCTGCGTGGCGTCGAAGGCCCGCAGCTGTTTGCGGATGTACTGGACGTGTCCGGGCCAGTAGAGGGCGCGGAAGAGCCAGCGCAGGAGGTTGATGGACGTTATGATGGCCAGGAAGACGTACCAGAACCAGATGAAGATGAAGAGCTTCTCGTTGAAGAGGTTGATTGTCAGTGCGCATTGAACGATGTAGTTGTGCACACGTGATTGGTGTCGTATCTCGAATTCGCAGAGTGTGATGCGCGGAAAGCGTTCCGAATGGCTCCAGTCCTGCCCGCGTATCAGTCGCTCGACGATGTGGATTCCGTACAGATGGTAGTCGATCTTGAGAAAGATCTCGAGCAGGAATAGCTGACCAATCGCATTGAAGAGGTAGAGCAATTTTATGGCCATGTAACCGGAGATGAGGTAGTTGCCGTAGAGTTTACCGCCGACGACGCAGCAGAACTTGGCAACGACATGCTTAATGCGGACCATGCAGCCGGTCCGGTACTCCCTCTGAGCCAGCAGGTAGCGGTCCATCTGGTTGACGATGTAGCGGATCGCCTTCTCACGGATCTCGAGGTAGTGTGCCTGCGAGCAGTGACGCGAGGCGTCCATGATGGCGGCCACGTTGATGCCGGACCTCTTGTTGACGAACCTCCAGAGGAGACACGGTACGAAGGCGAGCAGACCCTGAAATAGGAGGATCAGAGGAACCCACTGGTAGTAGCTGATCATCTGACGGTTCTTCTGCTTCGAGAACTGCTCTCCAGGAATCGTCTGCTCGAATGGAAGGAAGTACGTGTTGCTTACCCAACAGACTGAGTCGGCGTAGTCTCGGTGGCTGTCCGTGAACTGGGCCGGGCACCAACAGTTGAGTGGCTTGCCCACAAACTGTTTTGTTGTTACTATGAACCCAAAGCAGACGAGAATGATGACCGTGTGTTGGCGACTTAGTCGGTCAACGTAGTCATCGTCCATGCGAAACTTAAGTTCGCGAATACTCAGTACTGACTTAAACAGACGATCCATCTCGAAGTATACTGGAGATTCCTACTAGAGATTCCTACTAGAGATTCAGAAGATATAGACTACGCAGAGTTGAAATTATACTACTCAACAAATTCGGAGTTGGTGTTCGCTGATTCTTTATCATCACAGTATAGGTCTTTGATGTCACGTTTTGTAGGCGACCACCCTAATGCCAGATTTATCTCCAGTCAGGATAGATTTGAACTGGCCCTTCTATCTATACTCTATATAAATCCACTGTATGACTTTAAATATAGGTCGCAATATCTTTGCCGTATAGCCTAAACTGTAGGCCCACGTGGATCTTTTGCGGTCAAACGAACTGATGCTGATATATATAAGTATTTGACTTACAGCAACACAGACCGAAGTACTTGGGCTTGACCTCATAAAATTCTGGTATTTTTTTTCTTGGGCTTAAAATCAAGTAAGAAACTCCACACAAATGCATATGGATTTATTAAAGCACGTATCCGAGACGGTTCCAGAATGCCACCCAATAAAATTATTTTGTGCAAATTTGACTTTCTGCACAAGTCATTATCTCTCTGAGCTGACCCCGTCAATTTCTGGGTATTTCCAGTTCACTATGAACAACCTGAACCAGTTATTCAAAATCGCCGAAACCAATCACAAAGCAATGGCTAGACACTTCTGTTCGAGTGTATTTTCTAATAAAACTTTGATTTTCCATATTTCCACCTGTTTCATTCGAAAAATCGCTTTACCCCATGACCTGCGAAGGTCAAACAGGCTATACAATTTTATTGAAACTGTATCAGGCAAAGACTTCACGGAGTATCGATCAAGTCCACGCAAATTGCATTACTAATTTGCCACTATTGCTCAGTAGCGCCTTTTTCTTTGCTCGACGGTATTTATTATTTAAAAATAATCCATCATAATAACTGGACGCCATATTGTCTGTTGTCAATCCTTCACTCGCGCATATCCTCTGTTCTAGTAAGTCATGCTGTAATCTCTAGCTATCCTGCAACTGCGCAATCAGTCGATAATAACCTGTTTTCTTCAAGCAGCAAGTCCAGCTGTATATTTGGCCGGCGTGCTGTTTACATTTGAAGGAACTTCATCTAATAATTCTTGCTGTGACACAGAACGTCGCCGACCTGTGACCCTCGAGGACGCCGTCTGACCGCCGTCTGCCAGATATAGGTAGTGATTCCAGCTACTTTCGAGCTATCTAAAACCAGAAGTCAAACACATCGGAGGTCAGACAAATGACACATTCGGTGGATATTGCAGGCGTCTGCATCGCTGGGTGCAGTGTAGTCCAATCATTAGGAAAGGCCTGAGATTAATTTCGTGGGAGACATCAATCATCAGGATTATAAAAGAAATCGATTCGCCATATAATTCAGCTGCTTTCGCTGTCGGTCAGCTGAACGAGGAAATAATGCTCGTACATCGAGACATACAAAATGCATCATATTATGCATGCATAACATACATAAATACATAAATTGCTACATTTCAAGAATTCCAACTGTACTCACCAGCCGCTGTACAGCAGATACATCAGTAATACACAATGAAAATCCTATGTCATCCACCCACTATCTACCACGATCCTCAGGAAATTTCGCCCAGACATTGTCATCGACACGACATTGTGTAACTCCTCCATGCTTAATGGACTGCTATCAGGAACCCAGCCGATCTCTGTCGTCATACCAAGACTAAAGAAGGCGAATGCAGAACGTTTTACAAGCATGTTTCGAACCTTCCTTTCATGCCAAAGGCAGTTGAGAGGCTGGCGGGCCAGGGATTTGGCTGCATTGCTGAAAGAACACAGATCTTCTGTATAACGCAACAGTCTGCCTATACCAACATTGCCATTCGACGGAGTCTACTGTGCTTAAGATACTCTTGTACATTTTGATGGCAGCAGATCGGGGTGATGTCATTATGCTCAGCCTACTCGCCCTCTCACCAGCATTGAACACTTTTGACAATGACATCTTATTACATGGCAGATTGTCAACAGCATTTGGCTAAATAGTTTCAGCCCTATCTCTTTTCCGAAGCGTCCTACTGGACCGAATGCAGACCGTCTTTGTCAATAACCAATGTTCGCCTCCTGCGCCTGTCGCGACAGGTGCTCCACAAGGAAGTGTGCTGAAACTAATTCTCTTCCTACTCTATACAGATGACATGACCGCTGTTGCCACCGGCTATGATATGTGTGTCCATCCCTATGCTGATCACATAAAATTATGTCATTATTATATGGTCCGAAGTGGTTCGACCATCTCTTCTGGTACTGTCCTGTTAGCATGCATCTCGGACTCGAGTAACTGGATGACATCAATCGTCTGAAGCTAAATATGGACAAGATCACGTTTCTGTCCTCTGGTACACATCAACAGCTTCACAAACTTCCGTGTAGCGAGACTGAACTTGATGGTTCGATCACAAATTTGTCCGATGATCGTGAACCACATCACTGAAACTCTTCGCAATGAACTCCATTGGCCACCGAATAAAGTGCTAGATGGGTTGCTTGTTAACAACTGCCTTCACCACTTGGCCCCAGACTATACCTCATCGGACTATGCACGCCCATCTCTTCTTTTAACAACCGGAGTCATTTGCGTTCGGGAACTCACGGCGACCTCCACAGTTCAGCAACGAAACTAGACGATATGGTCGAAAGTGTTTCGCAGTTGCTGGACCATCTGTCTGGCATCTGAAACCACCACACGTCGCTCGATTCAGGATAGGACTTAAAACAATATTGTTCATTGAAGCGTACCCAGGTGAATGAGCCCGTACTTGACAGCCCAGGCTGAAGGGGGCATGAAATAAAAATACCCGAATAATAATAATAATAATAATAATAATAATAATAATAATAATAATTCACTCCTCGTTTCACATGATTTTATCCCCTTGGCCTTTGAAACCCTTGGCCTCATAAATAACACCGGCTTATCCTTCATCTCTGATGTGGGATGTTGTCTGTCTCGCATTTCCGGAGACACGAGAGAATCTAGTTATCTTTTTCAACGGCTTTCAATCATAATTCAACGCTTCAACGCCGTCGCCTTTCGCAGTTCCTTCTCTCTGCCAGAGCCGGATAGCACGTAGCCGTTCCAGGTGCTCATTACTGTCTCCGGACTATTTTTTTACTACCTGAGGGATTATACCTACCTCGGGTAAAAACTTTAAAAAAATAATAAATATATGCATTCATAACTGCATACATACATTCTTACAGACATTTATACATGCATACATTCATACATAAAGTATGAATACATAAACTTACAGTACATTCGCTCATGTATACATACTCCATGAAAAGTGGGTCTTTTAACACCTTTTTGGCTTGTAACACTATAAAATTTAATTGAAAAAACAAACCATTATGGTCAAATTAGTGGTATAGGAGCTATCTAAATAATAAAAATTTTAAATCAAACTGTCCTTATCAAAACTACAGTAACATTAAGGAAACTTAAAATTACAGGAAGTCCTTGTTAAAAATAACCTCACACTGACGCCATTTCTAAATATATAGCCTTGCAAAGTGACGTTCAGTGAAGAGGGTCAAAAATTTGTATGTTTTCTGCGACAACATGATATGCATGGATCGAAATTTATCCTTAAAAATTTCCTGACCAGGGATGGACGCTCTACTGCGAAATCTTGATATAACTGGGTCACCAAAACGTCGACTTGAATAATAATTTCGATTTGCTATCGATATAATTCTAAGGTTCGTTTTCTCGTTTACATGTAATTTGTTGTACACATAACAGCACATGTTTTCGTATGAATTCAGTGGTTTTAATTAAAATGTGATCTATTAAATAACCCCGCTGAATTAAATGGTGTGAAAAGCTCGTGTTGGAACGCAGCCACTGCTTTGGAATGCTGCTAGGAAATACATCGCATGCGGTTTGACACTGCTGCCTTCAAAACAACGGCGTTTAATGTCACGAAAATTGAGACAACGATGTGTAAACATCCACGTCTACGAACAGCAGATAATTATTGTTGAAATATATGAGACAAATATCCTGGGACATAATTTGCAGATAAATAATGCGGAGACAGATGATGCGCCTGGAAATATTTACCCAATATGTAGAGCAGTCACCAGCTGTAGTCACCTACAGCCGGATACTTTTGTACATATACTGGTTGCAGTGCTCTACAAAGACTGCCCTGCGCAAAGTAATTTGCGTCTAGGAGTTTTCTTCCTAGACAGTTGTGCTTGCTGTAAATGCTGTGTCTGGGTAGAAATCTGACATGAGTTTCAACAAAGTGACGGATGGCGACTGTAAAAGACGCTACTTTATTTATGAACTGACACCAATTCATTATCTCATGTGTACTACACGGTCCATATATAACTACGTTTGGGTACGTGACTCTGATTTTGACACAGAAACCACACCGTAGAAGGCATGCAAGCAGAGTTACGTGATTCGGGGTCGCATCCTTCTTTCCATTTCCTTGAATGGAGTGCGTTCCACGAATGGATTTCGTCCTCTTTTCGATCAGAATTTTCGATAATCAAGCACCTCCTCGCTGCTTTCATTTAAATAATTGATCGCATTAGACGATCGACTCGGCCGAATGTTTTGCTACGTCGGACTACGACTGAGTCAAAACGTCTGTGCCTCCACTCGACCCGAAACACAGCGCCATCTGCATGGAAGCGAACGATGAGAGTGTGGTTGCAACGTCATTAGTGTCCGTCGGAATTGTCGGGTGTTCGGCGCGCCATAGGCGACTCTGGGTCGAAGAACATTTCGCGCGGCCTGAACGGAGCATATATGGGGCGCCAAAGGGTTGATCGAAAGGAGAAAATATTATAGTACATGCTTGAGATTTGAAACTCTCGACGACATTGGGTTAGCCTTCTTAACGACACCTTCCCATCCGAAACTTTCTCGACTCGCAAGGCGAATTCAACGCGAGTTTGTACAGAAAAAGGCACATGTTTCTGTATAATATAATGTAATGTAATTTAATAAAACATTCTCGGTAATGCGTTGTAATGTATGGTTAAAAAACAGTTGTATAAATTTTCATGTAAATAGTCGTATGGCTTAATGACAGAAAGTCGCCGAAAAGCACGCAAGCCCTCCAAATAACTTCATATAACATACTATATATATATTTATATATAGGCGTATATATATGGCAAATATCGCACCTGCTTGATGCGCACAAATTAAATTATTAAATTAAGCGATATTGCGATCTGTATGGCGGGATATAAATGCTAGTCACGTCGCCTCTGACGCCCCCTGCCGACAACCGGAAGAAATAGAACGGAAGAGACCACGCGGCGCCGGACGTCATTGCTTTGCTTGCAATACACACATGCAGTACCGTATATATAGATATACATTCTACTTCATATAGCATAGACATAATAGTAGGAAATATATACATAATGAGAAATTTATATAAATTCGTACACGCTTAATGTGAATGAGTTGCTCCGCTGTGCAGCCATCATTAGGCCTACATTAAGTTTGCAACCATTAGCGTATATAGGGTGTGTGTGAATATATGCATGCATACTATATACAATATAACAGAATTTGTAAGTTGGATAACAGCACAAAAGAGAAAGAACATCACACGGATGTTTATAGAATGCTTCCACTATTATATATAGCTATATAAAAACGACAAAATATATATGTATATATAAAAGGGAACTCCCGGCGGAAGTTTGGTGTGTAGCCTATCCGGTTAATGCACTGGGCCCGACAGACGCAAATCTACAAAGTTTTTATGCAAATTATCAGAAATTCTCAAGCAAATTGAATTCCCTTGTGAGATCCATGCATATATATATATATATATATGTTTATACAAGATAAGATTAAATGCATGTCTAAGATTGCATAAATGTGTATTGTAGATGTGTATATGAATATATTCTGGTAATCGATACATAGGAAATCGACTTGTTTCCGAACTTATCTGCGATCGAGGCAGGCAATCCCAGCATGCCCCTGTGCAGTCAGACGAGCGCATCGGCCTCAGCCATTTTCGAGAGATCATCGATCGATAGAGGGAACATCTCGACAACGATGGTCTTCTTAACGACGCCTTCGCATCCAAAACGATGGGCTGCATTATTGGTTGAGACTGATGTAGATGTATATAGTCGAGTCCACCGAAGCCGAATCGAGTCCGAGTCCAAAGGTGTTCAAGTCTGAGTCGAGTCCCAGTCATCCAGAACTCGACAAGTCCGAGTCTGAGTCTAGTTACTATAAATGCAGTCCAAGTCAGAGTCAAAGTCCAACAGGAGCACAATAAATGACACACAGAATTCAAAGCCTTTCAATATAACATTAATAGTAATGCAGATAGAAGTGTTCCTGTAATTTGTCTACACTGCACTTAAAAGGCAAAAATTGTCACAGACTGGCACAATGAGGGCACGCAAAAAATGTCCCCAGTGCTAGACACGGGTTCGACAGGTGCACTCGTGGCAGGAACAGCTAAAACCTTAACTGCCACTGAGAGCATCGATGGCAACACAGTTGTCTGCTCTGCACAGAAGTTCAAAGAGAGCATTTGAACCGAACTGTCACACAACTTTCAATATTTCTGAAATTCTTCAGTTGCATGCTCATTGCGTGGACCAGGATTAAAGGTAATTTGATTATAATTAAGACATAATCGTCTCTTCTTAGCAGCAGGAAATTCACAGTCACGGCTGGAGATGTCGAGTTCTGTTAAATTCCATCGCCATGAGAATTATGTCTATATAAAGGAAGCTAAAGTTGTCGTACGACATAGATGTGATTACCTTCTGAACTATCTGGTTTACAAGAATCACTTGATTCTGGTGCATTAGTAAGCAAGCCTACGAGTCCTTTTCTATTGCATTATTGATGCAATTACAGGTAGTTTTGTAAACAATCGTGATTCGGAGCCCGAATCATTGAGTCAAATTCGAGACTAGGGACTTCGAGTCCGCGTCCAGGTCCGAGCCATAATTATAGCCCGAGTCAGAGTCTGAGTCCAGGTCCGAGCCATAATTATAGCCCGAGTCAGAGTCTGAGTCCAGGTCCGAGCCATAATTATAGCCCGAGTCAGAGTCTGAGTCCAGGTCCGAGCCATAATTATAGCCCGAGTCAGAGTCTGAGTCCAGGTCCGAGCCATAATTATAGCCCGAGTCAGAGTCTGAGTCCAGGTCCGAGCCATAATTATAGCCCGAGTCAGAGTCTGAGTCCAGGTCCGAGCCATAATTATAGCCCGAGTCAGAGTCTGAGTCCAGGTCCGAGCCATAATTATAGCCCGAGTCAGAGTCTGAGTCCAGGTCCGAGCCATAATTATAGCCCGAGTCAGAGTCTGAGTCCAGGTCCGAGCCATAATTATAGCCCGAGTCAGAGTCTGAGTCCAGGTCCGAGCCATAATTATAGCCCGAGTCAAAGTCTGAGTCCAGGTCCGAGCCATAATTATAGCCCGAGTCAGAGTCTGAGTCCAGGTCCGAGCCATAATTATAGCCCGAGTCAGAGTCTGAGTCCAGGTCCGAGCCATAATTATAGCCTGAGTCAGAGTCTGAGTCCAGGTCCGAGCCATAATTATAGCCTGAGTCAGAGTCTGAGTCCAGGTCCGAGCCATAATTATAGCCCGAGTCAGAGTCTGAGTCCAGGTCCGAGCCATAATTATAGCCTGAGTCAGAGTCTGAGTCCAGGTCCGAGCCATAATTATAGCCCGAGTCAGAGTCTGAGTCCAGGTCCGAGCCATAATTATAGCCTGAGTCAGAGTCTGAGTCCAGGTCCGAGCCATAATTATAGCCTGAGTCAGAGTCTGAGTCCAGGTCCGAGCCATAATTATAGCCTGAGTCAGAGTCTGAGTACACAAAACAACGGACTCGAGTTCATGACCGGACTCGAGTACTGCATTACTGTGTCGAGATTTGGTACTTTGTAACGCATACTGTTGCAGTTTCTAGTATGCACGTATACAGCTGTATATTTATGTAGCGTCTTTAGGAACTTGTCAAAGGGGCTAATGCAAAGACATCAAGTTCTTTCTTAACGAGCAGCTGGTTGTAATTATGTATTTTGGCATTACATAAACATAAGCTATATCTGCTAGTAATATATGCATACCTAGAATGCCCGTATGCAAACATGGTTGAAATTTTGACATACCTAACTGAAGACTTACAGACACGCCTGATTGAACCTGAGTCTCGCCTGCTTGAATATAAAATAGATGGCACTTTTATTTTTTCCGCTTCAAATTAGACTTCGATGTCCATTTGAACCTATTCATCTGGCTCATTATGTGCAGGTTAGCAGCTTGCTCTTTACGTTACCCGACAGCAAAATATGTGGAGTCTCGAACCTAAAACCTCTACGCCATGTTGAACAACCTTACACGCCGCTAAACCATCTAACCATAAGCGCTATATAAATTAAAATCGCTTACCTAAAAGAGCGAGACGCCGAAACAGAAGCAACAAGAACTCCGGAAGTGGATTTGTGGATGCTTCGTGCATAGATCCGTTACCATGGCGACGCTGGTTGCTGATGCTGGGTTTCCAGTCGATGTCATCAATATCGGTGCCATGCAGGCGCTTGCTCCACTTGTCTCCATCCTGCCCAGCATTGCATCAGCCTGAAGCCCGCATCCACTTCTCGCAGGCACCGACCGCTGATGCTCCGGCTGCTGAGGCTGGTGCTGTTGCTGTTGCTAGGGCTGTCCGTGTCAACGTTGAACATCGCCTGGGACCTCAGTCGATAATGCAACCGTAACCATGGTAACCCCACCTGCGTCATCCGTCCGTCGGTCCATCCATGTTCCAGGAATTTGGAAGGACAGGAGGGGAGAAGACAGGACAGCAAAGAACTGGGCTGAACATGAAAAAATGAACATGAAAGGAAAATACAGGAAAGAATAAGGAGAGGAAAGGAAAATAAAGGCAAAGAGAGGAAAGGAGAGGGCAGTAAAGTATAGGACAAGAAATGGCAGGAAAGAAATTGAGAGGATTTTCACGTCCTGAAAAACCGAATTGCTTCTTCTGCATACAAGACAGCAGATGCACAAAATCGACTTACATTCATTTGGATGGATCTGTTGTCACTTGCGCTGACTCGTCAAGTAATTTGGGCGTCATTGGGCGTCATCCCACCCTATCCATCTTAGAGCGTGCTCAGACAATCTGCAAACCTGATCACTTTCACATACATCTGAGACATCTGCAGAATCATACATCATATCATATGCCTCAGACTGTTTCGGTTTCGCTAGCGAAAGCCCTATTCTGGCTACAGTTGTCTTCAGTACTGTGCCTTTCTTCTAGCTGACATAAGGCCTACATGTAATTCATTGATGGTTCAGGGTTCAGAAATTGCTGGCTAGGACCGTAATGAAAACACCGTGATTCCAACACATCATCCGCTTGTTGCTATTATTGCGCTGCCTTATCATTGAACAAAGAGTTTTAAATGTCTCGCGATTTAGAAATTATTGCATAACATGTTCACCGAACATAGCTTACTTCTTTGCTTACTCCTCAGACTGGTATTGCATTTGATCTTCAGGCACTTTGTCTCTTGTCGTACCTTTAGCCAGAACAGTACTATTCCCAGGTTTTGTTGGCCGAAATTTGAAATTTTGCTATCTGGTTTTGCCCACTTTGCAAGTTCTCTGATGTCTTCCAGGTCTGGACTAAAATCTCACCTTATTTTTCGGATTACGTATTCTCAATAGCTGTTCTTGCGGTCTCTGTGGCCCCTTGTATCTTGACTGGTTCTGTCCAAATTTTGTGATTACAGAATGCAGTTTTACTTATGAATCACCAACGATGCCTTCTCTTTACAATAACTGCAGCAAAGGAGTTTCCGGGTTAGACTAGAGAAGAGGAAAGAGCTGGACGAGACACAAAAAAAAATAGAACAGAAAAGAATACGCCAGTGTAGCTCAGGCAAGAAGAGAACTAGGCATGATATGCTGGACAGGATAAGAAAGAAAAGGACAGAACATGATCGAACGGATAGCACAGGTAAGAAAGGACTAGACGGGATAGAACAAAAAAGGACAGGACGGGACAGGACAAGAAAGGACAGGACGAACAGGACGAACAGGACAAGAAAGGAGAGGACAAGAAAGGATAGGAAAAGAAAGGAGAGGACAAGAAAGGACAGGACAAGAAAGGATAGGACAAACAGGACAAGAAAGAACAGGACGAACAGGACAAGAAAGGACAGGACAAGAAAGGACAGAACAAGAAAGGACAGGACAAGAAAGGACAGGACAAGAAAGGACAGGACAAGAAAGGACAGGACAAGAAAGGACAGGACAAGAAAGGATAGGACAAGAAAGGATAGGACAGGAAAGGACAGGACAAGAAAGGATAGGACAAACAGGTCAAGAAATAAAAGGACAGAACGGGACAGGACGAGAAAGGAAGGCGCAGGACATGATGCTACATGTTACAGAGTAGCTGATGCTATTTGATTAGTTTTGTTCTGCTTCTAGTGGTGTATTTCAAATCCTTGTCCTATTAATGCAATGATCATTCGAGCGAATTGGAACGCTGATGATCTGCGATGCATCGATCTCTACCCCTCAGATCCTCCGCTTCTCTCCCGCCACGGCTTCACGAGACTCCTCTTCCCTTTCCCCTCCCTTTGGGTAAGGGTTCTGTGGGGCGAAAGCGTTGAAGCGAGCGACGCTCGTGACCGGCAGCAGGCGGCACCAGCGGCGCAGGAGGATTGAAATCGAGTCGGAGGAATAGGGAATCGATGGCTTAGCGATAAGGTTGCCACAGGATAGACATGGATGACTTCTGTAGAACGGTCGTTGATTGAGCCATGGATGTCTGTATACTAGCAATTGATGCATCCTAGAACTTTCATTTTTGAAAAATAGTTGAGGAAGTTGAGACATGTCCTTTAATGCATGGCTACTGGACTCGAATCTCGAATACAGCGGCGCAGCTACGTATTTCGGCGCCCAAGACAAGTGATAACAATCGCCTCTCCTTTAAATAGAAATTTTGAATTTTAGCAAACACAGCAGTTTAGAGAAACGTCATATGTTGAACAATAATCAGTTATATAACACTGTATTATGACACCAAAAACTCAAAACAAATCTTTCCTCACCTTGCTAGCTGCAAAATCCTCGAGAACTTCACTGGAATTGATTAAGCGGCTACTGCATTCTCAGTGGAAAGAACAGCAAAGTTTGTTAGTCTCTTTTGTGACATTGTAGACAATGTCCCCTCTAATTATTTTTCGTCGTGCGTGCACTGGCCTACCGCGTGAGCAGCAACATTTAAGACCTGATCTATGGTCTGTGTAAGAATGCATATCTTTTTAGCCTAAACTAAAAGTCTATAAATTTGCATTGTGTAGAAAGAAAAGACGATCAGAACAAGTTATTATTAAGATTATCTCTAGTTTGTATTTTCGATCGTCCATAGAGGACATTAGAGTAGCCTAAAGATTTACAATCGACCCTCCCTAATCTCCTCTGCATTTGTCATTACCGCCCAACCTCTCTTGCCGACGTCCGCACTCCAATGGAGCACTAAGGCACATGGATTGGGCTTCCCTGTTGCTTTTGCACGGCTAACTGAGCTATGTAGTGAGTTACTTTGATACTGCTGCATCCAGCAATTAGACCTAATCTAATAAGATCTAATCTGGTACAGACTGAGCTGTCTGACTGAAGTTGGTATTTAAGGTACAGAGTGCACAGAAATAACAATTTAGATTTGGACACCCTCATTTGGGCATAGTCCCCGCTCCTCTGCATTTGGGTGACCCCTTCTTTCGCCCTTTTCGGACATCTTTAATCGACGACCCTTTGGGCAATTGCCAACGATCGTGCACATGATCCAGGTTGATTTCTTCCAATGCACGTCAGATAGGCTTAAAAAACCTGTGTGGTCAATTCCTGGAGTATCTTGAAAATCTAATCTAATGACTTCTATAACACCGTTATCATGATGCCCAAGGCATCAGTCAATGGTCGCTTCAATTGAGAAATCGTAATCAAAATCATAGTCCATTGGAGAAGCTAAGCCGAATTCCTATAAGTCAGAAAAACTAGAAGTTATAAGCTACATGGGATAAGCGAGTTGAAAGAGATGAGTCTTAGGTTTAGACCTCATGAATGACTTCAAACAATTGACAGACTCGACATAATTTTGTGTATATATATTGCCTTATACATATATTAAATATAATGCAACTTCTATACATCTCATCATTTACCACGTCTGCAGTTGTTAAATAGACATGAGAGTTGGCTTACGCGAATAATTTTCCATCCTTGTGAGGATATTCTCCTCAAGAACGTTCGCATATTGCAGAAAACGTATTAGGATTTGTCATGACATGTAAGTTGCATTTAACATGATGGTTTGCATTTTCTATCCAATGGCAGCAGTCTCGCTTTTATGTCTTAAATCGTACACAAGTTGTTTTTGACTCCAAAAAACCGCCGGCGGATAATTATTGTGTGAAATATTTAATTGCAAACCATAGAATATGAAGAACATAGAGCTATCAAGTCAAACACACTAGTCTACAAGAATAAAAAAGCCTACTAACCAAGAGTGTCTGTACTATATGCTTCTTACATAGCAGACCGACTCATATCATATATCCGCGACCACCGACCTGTAGATGGAGGTGTCATTCGTGTTTTGCAAAAGGTATCAAGCACCCCTCAAAAAAGTCTACAGTTCAGAATTCAACCAGCGCGCGCACCGCGAGACTACCGACAACTAGTAACCAGCTGCTTGGCCAAATATATTATGTGGATGTTGGCCGGCTATGTGTCGATGCTGGTCGTTTCTGTGTCGATGGTGGCCCGCTGTGTCGATGCTGGCCAGCAGCGTGTCGAATGCTGGACCACTGCGAGTCGATGGTGGCCGGCTGCGAGTCGATGGTGGCCGGCTGCGAGACGATGCTGGCAGCCTATTTGTCGATGATGACCGGCTCCGTGTCGATGCTGGACGGCTGAGAGTCGATGCTGGCCCGCTGCGAGTCGATGCTGGCCCGCTGCGAGTCGATGCTGAGCGCCTGTGTGTCGATGCTGGCCGGCTGCGTGTCAATGCTGACCGGCTGTGTGTCGATGCTGGCCGTCTATTTGTCGATGCTGACCGGCTGTGTGTCGATGCTAGCCACCTATTTGTCGATGCTGGTTGGCTGTGTGTCGATGCTGACCGGATGTGTATCGATGCTGACCGTCAATTCCTCGATGCAAGCCGGCTGTGTGTCGATGCTGACCGCCTGTGTCGATGCTGGCCCGCTGCGAGTCGATATTGGCCGCCTCTTAGTCGATGCTGACCGGCTGCGTAGCAATGCTGGCCGGCTGCGTGTCAATGCTGACCGGCTGTGTGTCGATGCCGGCCGCCTATTTGTCGATGCTGACCGGCTGCGTGTCGATGCTGGCCGTCTATATGTCGATGCTGACCGGCTGTGTGTCGATGCTGGCCGCCAATTTGTCGATGCCGGATGGCAGTGTGTCGATGTTGGCCGGCTCCGTGTCGTTGCTGGCCCACTGCGAGTCGATGCTGGTTGGCTGTGTATCGATGCTGGCCAGCTGCGAGACGATGCTGGCCGGCTGGGAGTCGACGCCGACCGGCTGCCTGCTGATCCTGGTCCGCTGCGAGACGATGCTGACCGGATGTGTGTCGATGTTGGCCGCTTATTTGTCGAGCTGATCGGCTGTGTGTCGATGCTGGCCGTCTATTTGTCGATCGTGACCGGCTGTGTGTCGATGCTGGCCGCCTGTTTGTCTATGCTGCCCGTCTGTGTTCCGATGCTGCCCGCTGCGAGTGGATGGTGACCGCCTGAATGTCGATGCTGGCCGTCTATTTGTCGATGCTGGGTGGCTGTGTGTCGATGCTGGCCCGCTGCTTGTCGATGCTGACCGGATGTGAATCGATGCTGGCCGGCTGTGTGTCGATGCTGGCCTACTGCTAGACGATGCTGGCCGGCTGCATTTGGGGACCCCTTCTTCCGACCTTTTCGGACATCTTCAATGGGCGACCCTTTTGGCAATTACCAACGATCCTACACATGAACCAGGTTTATTTCTTCTGCTCGGAGATGCTCGGAGCTTCTCCAAGATGCACCGACAATTTTGAACGCTGCGCCCAGCTGTTCGGAGCTGCTCGGAGCTGGTCGGAGCTTCTCCGAGACGCTCCGAAAATTTTGGGCGCTGCGCCCGGCTCTTCGGAGCTCCTCGGAGCTGCTCGGAGCTTCTCCGAGACGCTCCGAATATTTTGGGCGCTGCGCCCGGCTTTTCGGAGCTGCTCGGAGCTGCTCGGAGCTTCTCCGAGACGCTTCGAAAATGTTGGGCGCTGCGCCCGGCTGTTCGGAGCTGCTTCCGATTCACCTTCCGATTCACCGCCAGACGCAGAACTGATCTTTCAGGCGCGAAAAGTAGCGTCCTCAGAACTCCTTTCGCCGGTTGGGTAGGTCAGTCAAGCCCTACCCTGGCTCAGTACAGGCCCATCACACAGCACGCGCCATTTTAGCGTTCCCCTTTCCACATTCTTGAGGCCGTCGCCCCCTTCCCCACATATACTTATATATACATATTACAATACTGGCCGTGGTTAAACGTACATTTAAATCTAAAATGTTGGCCACTCAATACATCTACTTACAATCTAAAGTCTCTAGACTACGCATGCAACATATATCCATATCCATATCTATATACATAGCCATACACAGTCCGTGAATCATACGCTTATCTAAGACAGGATGTGGGCCTACAGGGGAATCGCCTCAGTAATCAAAATCATAATCCACTGGAGAAGCTAAGTCGAACTATAATAAGTCAGAAAAACCAGAAGTCAGGCTACAGTGGATAAGCGAGTTGAGAGAGATGATTCTTAGGTTTAGACCTCATGCGAGTCGATGCTGACCGGCTTTGTAGATGCTGGCCGGCTGAGAGTCGATGCTGAGCGGCTGTGTATCGATGCTGGCCTGCTGTCTGTCGATGCTGGCCGGTTGCGTGTCAATGCCGACCGCCTATTTCTCGATGCTGGCCGGCTGCGTCTTGATGCTGGCCTGCTGCGAGTCGATGCTGGCCCGCCGCATGTCGATGCTGGTCCGCTGCGTGTCAATGCTGCCCGGCTGTGTGTCGATGCTGGCTGGCTGCGTGTCAATGCTGTCCGCCTATTGGTCTATGCTGCCCGGCTGTGTCGATGCTGACCGGCTGCGAGTCGATGCTGGCCCGGTGCGAGTCGATGCTGCCCGCCTATTTGTCGATGCTGACCGGCTCTGAGTCGATGCTGGGCGGCTGAGAGTCGATGCTGTCCGGCTGGGTGTCGATGGTGGCCCGCTGCGAGTCGATGCTGACCGGCTGTGTATCGATGCTGGCCGGCTGAGAGTCGATGCTGGCCCGATACGAGTCGAGGCTGGCCGCCAATTTGTCGATGCTGGCCCGCTGCGAGTCGATGCTGGCCGTCTATTTATCGATGCTGACCGGCCGTGTGTCGATGCAGCCCGGTGCGAGTCGATGCTGCCCGCCTATTTCTCGATGCTGGCCGGCTGCGTGTTGATGCTGGCCTGCTGCGAGTCGATCCTGGCCCGCCGCATGTCGATGCTGGTCCGCTGCGTGTCAATGCTGCCCGGCTGTGTGTCGATGCTGGCTGGCTGCGTGTCAATGCTGTCCGCCTATTGGTCTATGCTGCCCGGCTGTGTCGATGCTGACCGGCTGCGAGTCGATGCTGGCCCGCTGCGAGTCGAGGCTGCCCGCCTATTTGTCGATGCTGGCCCGCTGCGAGTCGATGCTGGCCGTCTATTTATCGATGCTGACCGGCCGTGTGTCGATGCAGCCCGGTGCGAGTCGATGCTGCCCGCCTATTTGTCGATGCTGACCGGCTCTGAGTCGATGCTGGGCGGCTGAGAGTCGATGCTGTCCGGCTGGGTGTCGATGGTGGCCCGCTGCGAGTCGATGCTGACCGGCTGTGTATCGATGCCGGCCGGCTGCGAGTCGATGCCGGCCCGCTGTGAGTCGATGCTGGCAGGCAATTTGTCGATGCTGGCCTGCTGCGTGTCGATGCTGACCGGCTGCGTGTTGATGCTGGCCCGCTGCGAGTCGATGGTGACAGGGTGCGTGTCGATGCTGGCCGCCTATTTATCGATGCTGACCGGGTGCGTGTCGATGCTGGCCGCCTATTTGTCGATGCTGACCCGCTGCGTGTCGATGCTGACCGGCTGTGTATCGATGCTGGCAGGCAATTTGTCGATGCTGGCCCGCTGCGTGTCGATGCTGACCGGCTGCGTGTTGATGCTGGCCCGCTGCGAGTCGATGGTGACCGGGTGCGTGTCGATGCTGGCCGCCTATTTATCGATGCTGACCGGGTGCGTGTCGATGCTGGCCGCCTATTTATCGATGCTGACCGGGTGGGTGTCGATGCTGGCCGCCTATTTATCGATGCTGACCGGGTGCGTGTCGATGCTGGCCGCCTATTTGTCGATGCTGACCCGCTGCGTGTCGATGCTGACCGGCTGTGTATCGATGCTGGCAGGCTATTTGTCGATGCTGGCCGGCTGTGTGTCGATGCTGGCTAGATGCGTGTCACTGCTGGCTGCCTATTTCTCGATGCTGGCCGGCTGCGTGTTGATGCTGGCCTGCTGCGAGTCGATCCTGGCACGCCGCATGTCGATACTGGTCCGCTGCGAGTCAATGCTGCCCGCTGTGTGTCGATGCTGGCTGGCTGCGTGTCAATGCTGTCCGCCTATTGGTCAATGCTAGCCCGGCTGTGTCGATGCTGACCGGCTGCGAGTCGATGCTGGCCCGCTGCGAGTCGAGGCTGCCCGCCTATTTGTCGATGATGGCCCGCTGCGAGTCGATGCTGGCCGTCTATTTATCGATGCTGACCGGCTGCGAGTCGATGCTGGCCCGCTGCGAGTCGAGGCTGCCCGCCTATTTGTCGATGCTGGCCCGCTGCGAGTCGATGCTGGCCGTCTATTTATCGATGCTGACCGGCCGTGTGTCGATGCTAGCCCGGTGCGAGTCGATGCTGCCCGCCTATTTGTCGATGCTGACCGGCTCTGAGTCGATGCTGGGCGGCTGAGAGTCGATGCTGTCCGGCTGGGTGTCGATGCTGGCCCGCTGCGAGTCGATGCTGACCGGCTGTGTATCGATGCTGGCCGCTTATTTGTCGAGCTGATCGGCTGTGTGTCGATGCTGGCCTCTATTTGTCGATCGTGACCGGCTGTGTGTCGATGCTGGCCGCCTGTTTGTCTATGCTGACCGCCTGTGTGTCGATGCTGCCCGCTGCTAGTGGATGCTGACCGCCTGAGTGTCGATGCTGGCCGTCTATTTGTCGATGCTGGGTGGCTGTGTGTCGATGCTGGCCCGCTGCTTGTCGATGCTGACCGGATGTGAATCGATGCTGGCCGGCTGTGTGTCGATGCTGGCCCGCCGCATGTCGATGCTGGTCCGCTGCGTGTCAATGCTGCCCGGCTGTGTGTCAATGCTGGCTGGCTGCGTGTCAATGCTGTCCGCCTATTGGTCTATGCTGCCCGGCTGTGTCGATGCTGGCCCGCTGCGAGTCGAGGCTGCCCGCCTATTTGTCGATGCTGGCCCGCTGCGAGTCGATGCTGGCCGTCTATTTATCGATGCTGACCGGCCGTGTGTCGATGCAGCCCGGTGCGAGTCGATGCTGCCCGCCTATTTGTCGATGCTGACCGGCTCTGAGTCGATGCTAGGCGGCTGAGAGTCGATGCTGTCCGGCTGGGTGTCGATGGTGGCCCGCTGCGAGTCGATGCTGACCGGCTGTGTATCGATGCTGGCCGGCTGAGAGTCGATGCTGGCCGTCTATTTATCGATGCTGGCCCGCTGCGAGTCGATGCTGGCCGTCTATTTATCGATGCTGACCGGCCGTGTGTCGATGCAGCCCGGTGCGAGTCGATGCTGCCCGCCTATTTGTCGATGCTGACCGGCTCTGAGTCGATGCTGGGCGGCTGAGAGTCGATGCTGTCCGGCTGGGTGTCGATGGTGGCCCGCTGCGAGTCGATGCTGACCGGCTGTGTATCGATGCTGGCCGGCTGAGAGTCGATGCTGGCCCGATACGAGTCGAGGCTGGCCGCCTATTTGTCGATGCTGGCCCGCTGCGAGTCGATGCTGGCCGTCTATTTATCGATGCTGACCGGCCGTGTGTCGATGCAGCCCGGTGCGAGTCGATGCTGCCCGCCTATTTCTCGATGCTGGCCGGCTGCGTGTTGATGCTGGCCTGCTGCGAGTCGATCCTGGCCCGCCGCATGTCGATGCTGGTCCGCTGCGTGTCAATGCTGCCCGGCTGTGTGTCGATGCTGGCTGGCTGCGTGTCAATGCTGTCCGCCTATTGGTCTATGCTGCCCGGCTGTGTCGATGCTGACCGGCTGCGAGTCGATGCTGGCCCGCTGCGAGTCGAGGCTGCCCGCCTATTTGTCGATGCTGGCCCGCTGCGAGTCGATGCTGGCCGTCTATTTATCGATGCTGACCGGCCGTGTGTCGATGCAGCCCGGTGCGAGTCGATGCTGCCCGCCTATTTGTCGATGCTGACCGGCTCTGAGTCGATGCTGGGCGGCTGAGAGTCGATGCTGTCCGGCTGGGTGTCGATGGTGGCCCGCTGCGAGTCGATGCTGACCGGCTGTGTATCGATGCCGGCCGGCTGCGAGTCGATGCCGGCCCGCTGTGAGTCGATGCTGGCAGGCAATTTGTCGATGCTGGAATGCTGCGTGTCGATGCTGACCGGCTGCGTGTTGATGCTGGCCCGCTGCGAGTCGATGGTGACAGGGTGCGTGTCGATGCTGGCCGCCTATTTATCGATGCTGACCGGGTGCGTGTCGATGCTGGCCGCCTATTTGTCGATGCTGACCCGCTGCGTGTCGATGCTGACCGGCTGTGTATCGATGCTGGCAGGCAATTTATCGATGCTGGCCCGCTGCGTGTCGATGCTGACCGGCTGCGTGTTGATGCTGGCCCGCTGCGAGTCGATGGTGACCGGGTGCGTGTCGATGCTGGCCGCCTATTTATCGATGCTGACCGGGTGCGTGTCGATGCTGGCCGCCTATTTATCGATGCTGACCGGGTGGGTGTCGATGCTGGCCGCCTATTTATCGATGCTGACCGGGTGCGTGTCGATGCTGGCCGCCTATTTGTCGATGCTGACCCGCTGCGTGTCGATGCTGACCGGCTGTGTATCGATGCTGGCAGGCTATTTGTCGATGCTGGCCGGCTGTGTGTCGATGCTGGCTAGATGCGTGTCACTGCTGGCTGCCTATTTCTCGATGCTGGCCGGCTGCGTGTTGATGCTGGCCTGCTGCGAGTCGATCCTGGCACGCCGCATGTCGATACTGGTCCGCTGCGAGTCAATGCTGCCCGCTGTGTGTCGATGCTGGCTGGCTGCGTGTCAATGCTGTCCGCCTATTGGTCAATGCTAGCCCGGCTGTGTCGATGCTGACCGGCTGCGAGTCGATGCTGGCCCGCTGCGAGTCGAGGCTGCCCGCCTATTTGTCGATGCTGGCCCGCTGCGAGTCGATGCTGGCCGTCTATTTATCGATGCTGACCGGCCGTGTGTCGATGCTAGCCCGGTGCGAGTCGATGCTGCCCGCCTATTTGTCGATGCTGACCGGCTCTGAGTCGATGCTGGGCGGCTGAGAGTCGATGCTGTCCGGCTGGGTGTCGATGCTGGCCCGCTGCGAGTCGATGCTGACCGGCTGTGTATCGATGCTGGCCGCTTATTTGTCGAGCTGATCGGCTGTGTGTCGATGCTGGCCTCTATTTGTCGATCGTGACCGGCTGTGTGTCGATGCTGGCCGCCTGTTTGTCTATGCTGACCGCCTGTGTGTCGATGCTGCCCGCTGCTAGTGGATGCTGACCGCCTGAGTGTCGATGCTGGCCGTCTATTTGTCGATGCTGGGTGGCTGTGTGTCGATGCTGGCCCGCTGCTTGTCGATGCTGACCGGATGTGAATCGATGCTGGCCGGCTGTGTGTCGATGCTGGCCCGCCGCATGTCGATGCTGGTCCGCTGCGTGTCAATGCTGCCCGGCTGTGTGTCGATGCTGGCTGGCTGCGTGTCAATGCTGTCCGCCTATTGGTCTATGCTGCCCGGCTGTGTCGATGCTGGCCCGCTGCGAGTCGAGGCTGCCCGCCTATTTGTCGATGCTGGCCCGCTGCGAGTCGATGCTGGCCGTCTATTTATCGATGCTGACCGGCCGTGTGTCGATGCAGCCCGGTGCGAGTCGATGCTGCCCGCCTATTTGTCGATGCTGACCGGCTCTGAGTCGATGCTGGGCGGCTGAGAGTCGATGCTGTCCGGCTGGGTGTCGATGGTGGCCCGCTGCGAGTCGATGCTGACCGGCTGTGTATCGATGCTGGCCGGCTGAGAGTCGATGCTGGCCCGATAAGAGTCGAGGCTGGCCGCCTATTTGTCGATGCTGGCCCGCTGCGAGTCGATGCTGGCCGTCTATTTATCGATGCTGACCGGCCGTGTGTCGATGCAGCCCGGTGCGAGTCGATGCTGCCCGCCTATTTCTCGATGCTGGCCGGCTGCGTGTTGATGCTGGCCTGCTGCGAGTCGATCCTGGCCCGCCGCATGTCGATGCTGGTCCGCTGCGTGTCAATGCTGCCCGGCTGTGTGTCAATGCTGGCTGGCTGCGTGTCAATGCTGTCCGCCTATTGGTCTATGCTGCCCGGCTGTGTCGATGCTGACCGGCTGCGAGTCGATGCTGGCCCGCTGCGAGTCGAGGCTGCCCGCCTATTTGTCGATGCTGGCCCGCTGCGAGTCGATGCTGGCCGTCTATTTATCGATGCTGACCGGCCGTGTGTCGATGCAGCCCGGTGCGAGTCGATGCTGCCCGCCTATTTGTCGATGCTGACCGGCTCTGAGTCGATGCTGGGCGGCTGAGAGTCGATGCTGTCCGGCTGGGTGTCGATGGTGGCCCGCTGCGAGTCGATGCTGACCGGCTGTGTATCGATGCTGGCCGGCTGCGAGTCGATGCCGGCCCGCTGTGAGTCGATGCTGGCAGGCAATTTGTCGATGCTCGCCTGCTGCGTGTCGATGCTGACCGGCTGCGTGTTGATGCTGGCCCGCTGCGAGTCGATGGTGACCGGGTGCGTGTCGATGCTGGCCGCCTATTTATCGATGCTGACCGGGTGCGTGTCGATGCTGGCCGCCTATTTATCGATGCTGACCGGGTGGGTGTCGATGCTGGCCGCCTATTTATCGATGCTGACCGGGTGCGTGTCGATGCTGGCCGCCTATTTGTCGATGCTGACCCGCTGCGTGTCGATGCTGACCGGCTGTGTATCGATGCTGGCAGGCTATTTGTCGATGCTGGCCGGCTGTGTGTCGATGCTGGCTAGATGCGTGTCACTGCTGGCTGCCTATTTCTCGATGCTGGCCGGCTGCGTGTTGATGCTGGCCTGCTGCGAGTCGATCCTGGCACGCCGCATGTCGATACTGGTCCGCTGCGAGTCAATGCTGCCCGCTGTGTGTCGATGCTGGCTGGCTGCGTGTCAATGCTGTCCGCCTATTGGTCAATGCTAGCCCGGCTGTGTCGATGCTGACCGGCTGCGAGTCGATGCTGGCCCGCTGCGAGTCGAGGCTGCCCGCCTATTTGTCGATGCTGGCCCGCTGCGAGTCGATGCTGGCCGTCTATTTATCGATGCTGACCGGCCGTGTGTCGATGCTAGCCCGGTGCGAGTCGATGCTGCCCGCCTATTTGTCGATGCTGACCGGCTCTGAGTCGATGCTGGGCGGCTGAGAGTCGATGCTGTCCGGCTGGGTGTCGATGCTGGCCCGCTGCGAGTCGATGCTGACCGGCTGTGTATCGATGCTGGCCGCTTATTTGTCGAGCTGATCGGCTGTGTGTCGATGCTGGCCTCTATTTGTCGATCGTGACCGGCTGTGTGTCGATGCTGGCCGCCTGTTTGTCTATGCTGACCGCCTGTGTGTCGATGCTGCCCGCTGCTAGTGGATGCTGACCGCCTGAGTGTCGATGCTGGCCGTCTATTTGTCGATGCTGGGTGGCTGTGTGTCGATGCTGGCCCGCTGCTTGTCGATGCTGACCGGATGTGAATCGATGCTGGCCGGCTGTGTCGATGCTGGCCTACTGCTAGACGATGCTGGCCGGCTGCATTTGGGGACCCCTTCTTCCGACCTTTTCGGACATCTTTAATGGGCGACCCTTTTGGCAATTACCAACGATCCTACACATGAACCAGGTTTATTTCTTCTGCTCGGAGATGCTCGGAGCTTCTCCAAGATGCACCGACAATTTTGAACGCTGCGCCCAGCTGTTCGGAGCTGCTCGGAGCTGGTCGGAGCTTCTCCGAGACGCTCCGAAAATTTTGGGCGCTGCGCCCGGCTCTTCGGAGCTGTTCGGAGCTGGTCGGAGCTTCTCCGAGACGCTTCGAAAATGTTGGGCGCTGCGCCCGGCTGTTCGGAGCTGCTCGGAGCTTCTCCGAGACGCTTCGAAAATGTTGGGCGCTGCGCCCGGCTGTTCGGAGCTGCTTCCGATTCACCTTCCGATTCACCGCCAGACGCAGAACTGATCTTTCAGGCGCGAAAAGTAGCGTCCTCAGAACTCCTTTCGCCGGTTGGGTAGGTCAGTCAAGCCCTACCCTGGCTCAGTACAGGCCCATCACACAGCACGCGCCATTTTAGCGTTCCCCTTCCCACATTCTTGAGGCCGTCGCCCCCTTCCCCACATATACTTATATATACATATTACAATACTGGCCGTGGTTAAACGTACATTTAAATCTAAAATGTTGGCCACTCAATACATCTACTTACAATCTAAAGTCTCTAGACTACGCATGCAACATATATCCATATCCATATCTATATACATAGCCATACACAGTCCGTGAATCATACGCTTATCTAAGACAGGATGTGGGCCTACAGGGGAATCGCCTCAGTAATCAAAATCATAATCCACTGGAGAAGCTAAGTCGAACTATAATAAGTCAGAAAAACCAGAAGTCAGGCTACAGTGGATAAGCGAGTTGAGAGAGATGATTCTTAGGTTTAGACCTCATGCGAGTCGATGCTGACCGGCTTTGTAGATGCTGGCCCGCTGCGAGTCGAGGCTGCCCGCCTATTTGTCGATGCTGGCCCGCTGCGAGTCGATGCTGGCCGTCTATTTATCGATGCTGACCGGCCGTGTGTCGATGCTAGCCCGGTGCGAGTCGATGCTGCCCGCCTATTTGTCGATGCTGACCGGCTCTGAGTCGATGCTGGGCGGCTGAGAGTCGATGCTGTCCGGCTGGGTGTCGATGCTGGCCCGCTGCGAGTCGATGCTGACCGGCTGTGTATCGATGCTGGCCGCTTATTTGTCGAGCTGATCGGCTGTGTGTCGATGCTGGCCTCTATTTGTCGATCGTGACCGGCTGTGTGTCGATGCTGGCCGCCTGTTTGTCTATGCTGACCGCCTGTGTGTCGATGCTGCCCGCTGCTAGTGGATGCTGACCGCCTGAGTGTCGATGCTGGCCGTCTATTTGTCGATGCTGGGTGGCTGTGTGTCGATGCTGGCCCGCTGCTTGTCGATGCTGACCGGATGTGAATCGATGCTGGCCGGCTGTGTGTCGATGCTGGCCTACTGCTAGACGATGCTGGCCGGCTGCATTTGGGGACCCCTTCTTCCGACCTTTTCGGACATCTTTAATGGGCGACCCTTTTGGCAATTACCAACGATCCTACACATGAACCAGGTTTATTTCTTCTGCTCGGAGATGCTCGGAGCTTCTCCAAGATGCACCGACAATTTTGAACGCTGCGCCCAGCTGTTCAGAGCTGCTCGGAGCATCTCCGAGGCGCTCCGAAAATTTTGGGCGCTGCGCCCGGCTCTTCGGAGCTGCTCGGAGCTGGTCGGAGCTTCTCCGAGACGCTCCGAAAATTTTGGGCGCTGCGCCCGGCTCTTCGGAGCTGTTCGGAGCTGGTCGGAGCTTCTCCGAGACGCTTCGAAAATGTTGGGCGCTGCGCCCGGCTGTTCGGAGCTGCTCGGAGCTTCTCCGAGACGCTTCGAAAATGTTGGGCGCTGCGCCCGGCTGTTCGGAGCTGCTTCCGATTCACCTTCCGATTCACCGCCAGACGCAGAACTGATCTTTCAGGCGCGAAAAGTAGCGTCCTCAGAACTCCTTTCGCCGGTTGGGTAGGTCAGTCAAGCCCTACCCTGGCTCAGTACAGGCCCATCACACAGCACGCGCCATTTTAGCGTTCCCCTTCCCACATTCTTGAGGCCGTCGCCCCCTTCCCCACATATACTTATATATACATATAACAATACTGGCCGTGGTTAAACGTACATTTAAATCTAAAATGTTGGCCACTCAATACATCTACTTACAATCTAAAGTCTCTAGTCTCGATGCTGGCCGGCTGTGTGTCGATGCTGGCCTACTGCTAGACGATGCTGGCCGGCTGCATTTGGGGACCCCTTCTTCCGACCTTTTCGGACATCTTTAATGGGCGACCCTTTTGGCAATTACCAACGATCCTACACATGAACCAGGTTTATTTCTTCTGCTCGGAGATGCTCGGAGCTTCTCCAAGATGCACCGACAATTTTGAACGCTGCGCCCAGCTGTTCAGAGCTGCTCGGAGCATCTCCGAGGCGCTCCGAAAATTTTGGGCGCTGCGCCCGGCTCTTCGGAGCTGCTCGGAGCTGGTCGGAGCTTCTCCGAGACGCTCCGAAAATTTTGGGCGCTGCGCCCGGCTCTTCGGAGCTGTTCGGAGCTGGTCGGAGCTTCTCCGAGACGCTTCGAAAATGTTGGGCGCTGCGCCCGGCTGTTCGGAGCTGCTCGGAGCTTCTCCGAGACGCTTCGAAAATGTTGGGCGCTGCGCCCGGCTGTTCGGAGCTGCTTCCGATTCACCTTCCGATTCACCGCCAGACGCAGAACTGATCTTTCAGGCGCGAAAAGTAGCGTCCTCAGAACTCCTTTCGCCGGTTGGGTAGGTCAGTCAAGCCCTACCCTGGCTCAGTACAGGCCCATCACACAGCACGCGCCATTTTAGCGTTCCCCTTCCCACATTCTTGAGGCCGTCGCCCCCTTCCCCACATATACTTATATATACATATTACAATACTGGCCGTGGTTAAACGTACATTTAAATCTAAAATGTTGGCCACTCAATACATCTACTTACAATCTAAAGTCTCTAGACTACGCATGCAACATATATCCATATCCATATCTATATACATAGCCATACACAGTCCGTGAATCATACGCTTATCTAAGACAGGATGTGGGCCTACAGGGGAATCGCCTCAGTAATCAAAATCATAATCCACTGGAGAAGCTAAGTCGAACTATAATAAGTCAGAAAAACCAGAAGTCAGGCTACAGTGGATAAGCGAGTTGAGAGAGATGATTCTTAGGTTTAGACCTCATGCGAGTCGATGCTGACCGGCTTTGTAGATGCTGGCCCGCTGCGAGTCGAGGCTGCCCGCCTATTTGTCGATGCTGGCCCGCTGCGAGTCGATGCTGGCCGTCTATTTATCGATGCTGACCGGCCGTGTGTCGATGCTAGCCCGGTGCGAGTCGATGCTGCCCGCCTATTTGTCGATGCTGACCGGCTCTGAGTCGATGCTGGGCGGCTGAGAGTCGATGCTGTCCGGCTGGGTGTCGATGCTGGCCCGCTGCGAGTCGATGCTGACCGGCTGTGTATCGATGCTGGCCGCTTATTTGTCGAGCTGATCGGCTGTGTGTCGATGCTGGCCTCTATTTGTCGATCGTGACCGGCTGTGTGTCGATGCTGGCCGCCTGTTTGTCTATGCTGACCGCCTGTGTGTCGATGCTGCCCGCTGCTAGTGGATGCTGACCGCCTGAGTGTCGATGCTGGCCGTCTATTTGTCGATGCTGGGTGGCTGTGTGTCGATGCTGGCCCGCTGCTTGTCGATGCTGACCGGATGTGAATCGATGCTGGCCGGCTGTGTGTCGATGCTGGCCTACTGCTAGACGATGCTGGCCGGCTGCATTTGGGGACCCCTTCTTCCGACCTTTTCGGACATCTTTAATGGGCGACCCTTTTGGCAATTACCAACGATCCTACACATGAACCAGGTTTATTTCTTCTGCTCGGAGATGCTCGGAGCTTCTCCAAGATGCACCGACAATTTTGAACGCTGCGCCCAGCTGTTCAGAGCTGCTCGGAGCATCTCCGAGGCGCTCCGAAAATTTTGGGCGCTGCGCCCGGCTCTTCGGAGCTGCTCGGAGCTGGTCGGAGCTTCTCCGAGACGCTCCGAAAATTTTGGGCGCTGCGCCCGGCTCTTCGGAGCTGTTCGGAGCTGGTCGGAGCTTCTCCGAGACGCTTCGAAAATGTTGGGCGCTGCGCCCGGCTGTTCGGAGCTGCTCGGAGCTTCTCCGAGACGCTTCGAAAATGTTGGGCGCTGCGCCCGGCTGTTCGGAGCTGCTTCCGATTCACCTTCCGATTCACCGCCAGACGCAGAACTGATCTTTCAGGCGCGAAAAGTAGCGTCCTCAGAACTCCTTTCGCCGGTTGGGTAGGTCAGTCAAGCCCTACCCTGGCTCAGTACAGGCCCATCACACAGCACGCGCCATTTTAGCGTTCCCCTTCCCACATTCTTGAGGCCGTCGCCCCCTTCCCCACATATACTTATATATACATATAACAATACTGGCCGTGGTTAAACGTACATTTAAATCTAAAATGTTGGCCACTCAATACATCTACTTACAATCTAAAGTCTCTAGTCTCGATGCTGGCCGGCTGTGTGTCGATGCTGGCCTACTGCTAGACGATGCTGGCCGGCTGTAGATGCTGGCCCGCTGCGAGTCGAGGCTGCCCGCCTATTTGTCGATGCTGGCCCGCTGCGAGTCGATGCTGGCCGTCTATTTATCGATGCTGACCGGCCGTGTGTCGATGCTAGCCCGGTGCGAGTCGATGCTGCCCGCCTATTTGTCGATGCTGACCGGCTCTGAGTCGATGCTGGGCGGCTGAGAGTCGATGCTGTCCGGCTGGGTGTCGATGCTGGCCCGCTGCGAGTCGATGCTGACCGGCTGTGTATCGATGCTGGCCGCTTATTTGTCGAGCTGATCGGCTGTGTGTCGATGCTGGCCTCTATTTGTCGATCGTGACCGGCTGTGTGTCGATGCTGGCCGCCTGTTTGTCTATGCTGACCGCCTGTGTGTCGATGCTGCCCGCTGCTAGTGGATGCTGACCGCCTGAGTGTCGATGCTGGCCGTCTATTTGTCGATGCTGGGTGGCTGTGTGTCGATGCTGGCCCGCTGCTTGTCGATGCTGACCGGATGTGAATCGATGCTGGCCGGCTGTGTGTCGATGCTGGCCTACTGCTAGACGATGCTGGCCGGCTGCATTTGGGGACCCCTTCTTCCGACCTTTTCGGACATCTTTAATGGGCGACCCTTTTGGCAATTACCAACGATCCTACACATGAACCAGGTTTATTTCTTCTGCTCGGAGATGCTCGGAGCTTCTCCAAGATGCACCGACAATTTTGAACGCTGCGCCCAGCTGTTCAGAGCTGCTCGGAGCATCTCCGAGGCGCTCCGAAAATTTTGGGCGCTGCGCCCGGCTCTTCGGAGCTGCTCGGAGCTGGTCGGAGCTTCTCCGAGACGCTCCGAAAATTTTGGGCGCTGCGCCCGGCTCTTCGGAGCTGTTCGGAGCTGGTCGGAGCTTCTCCGAGACGCTTCGAAAATGTTGGGCGCTGCGCCCGGCTGTTCGGAGCTGCTCGGAGCTTCTCCGAGACGCTTCGAAAATGTTGGGCGCTGCGCCCGGCTGTTCGGAGCTGCTTCCGATTCACCTTCCGATTCACCGCCAGACGCAGAACTGATCTTTCAGGCGCGAAAAGTAGCGTCCTCAGAACTCCTTTCGCCGGTTGGGTAGGTCAGTCAAGCCCTACCCTGGCTCAGTACAGGCCCATCACACAGCACGCGCCATTTTAGCGTTCCCCTTCCCACATTCTTGAGGCCGTCGCCCCCTTCCCCACATATACTTATATATACATATTACAATACTGGCCGTGGTTAAACGTACATTTAAATCTAAAATGTTGGCCACTCAATACATCTACTTACAATCTAAAGTCTCTAGACTACGCATGCAACATATATCCATATCCATATCTATATACATAGCCATACACAGTCCGTGAATCATACGCTTATCTAAGACAGGATGTGGGCCTACAGGGGAATCGCCTCAGTAATCAAAATCATAATCCACTGGAGAAGCTAAGTCGAACTATAATAAGTCAGAAAAACCAGAAGTCAGGCTACAGTGGATAAGCGAGTTGAGAGAGATGATTCTTAGGTTTAGACCTCATGCGAGTCGATGCTGACCGGCTTTGTAGATGCTGGCCCGCTGCGAGTCGAGGCTGCCCGCCTATTTGTCGATGCTGGCCCGCTGCGAGTCGATGCTGGCCGTCTATTTATCGATGCTGACCGGCCGTGTGTCGATGCTAGCCCGGTGCGAGTCGATGCTGCCCGCCTATTTGTCGATACTGACCGGCTCTGAGTCGATGCTGGGCAGCTGAGAGTCGATGCTGTCCGGCTGGGTGTCGATGCTGGCCCGCTGCGAGTCGATGCTGGCCGTCCATTTGTCGATCGTGACCGGCTGTGTGTCGATGCTGGCCGCCTGTTGGTCTATGCTGACCGCCTGTGTGTCGATGCTGGTCCGCTGCGAGTCGATATTGGTTGCTTCTTAGTCGATCGTGACCGGCTGTGTGTCGATGCTGGCCGCCTGTTTGTCTATGCTGGCCGTCTGTGTTCCGATGCTGCCCGCTGCGAGTGGATGCTGACCGCCTGATTGTCGATGCTGGCCGTCTATTTGTCGATGCTGGCCGGCTGCGTGTTGATGCTGGCCTGCTGCGAGTCGATCCTGGCCCGCCGCATGTCGATGCTGGTCCGCTGCGTGTCAATGCTGCCCGGCTGTGTGTCGATGCTGGCTGGCTGCGTGTCAATGCTGTCCGCCTATTGGTCTATGCTGCCCGGCAGTGTCGATGCTGACCGGCTGCGAGTCGATGCTGGCCCGCTGCGAGTCGAGGCTGCCCGCCTATTTGTCGATGCTGGCCCGCTGCGAGTCGATGCTGGCCGTCTATTTATCGATGCTGACCGGCCGTGTGTCGATGCAGCCCGGTGCGAGTCGATGCTGCCCGCCTATTTGTCGATGCTGACCGGCCCTGAGTCGATGCTGGGCGGCTGAGAGTCGATGCTGTCCGGCTGGGTGTCGATGGTGGCCCGCTGCGAGTCGATGCTGACCGGCTGTGTATCGATGCTGGCCTGCTGTCTGTCGATGCTGGCCGGATACGAGTCGATGCTGCCCGCCTATTTCTCGATGCTGGCCGGCTGCGTGTTGATGCTGGCCTGCTGCGAGTCGATCCTGGCCCGCCGCATGTCGATGCTGGTCCGCTGCGTGTCAATGCTGCCCGGCTGTGTGTCGATGCTGGCTGGCTGCGTGTCAATGCTGTCCGCCTATTGGTCTATGCTGCCCGGCTGTGTCGATGCTGACCGGCTGCGAGTCGATGCTGGCCCGCTGCGAGTCAAGGCTGCCCGCCTATTTGTCGATGCTGGCCCGCTGCGAGTCGATGCTGGCCGTCTATTTATCGATGCTGACCGGCCGTGTGTCGATGCAGCCCGGTGCGAGTCGATGCTGCCCGCCTATTTGTCGATGCTGACCGGCTCTGAGTCGATGCTGGGCGGCTGAGAGTCGATGCTGTCCGGCTGGGTGTCGATGGTGGCCCGCTGCGAGTCGATGCTGACCGGCTGTGTATCGATGCTGGCCGCTTATTTGTCGAGGTGATCGGCTCTGTGTCGATGCTGACCGGCTGCGAGTCGATGCTGGCCCGCTGCGAGTCGATGCTGGCCCGCTGCGAGTCGTTGCTGACCGGCTGTGTCGATGCTGGCCGTCTATTTATCGATGCTGACCGGCCGTGTGTCGATGCTAGCTCGGTGCGAGTCGATGCTGACCGGCGGTGTCGATGCTGACCGGCTGCGAGTCGATGCTGGCCCGCTGCGAGTCGAGGCTGCCCGCCTATTTGTCGATGCTGGCCCGCTGCGAGTCGATGCTGGCCGTCTATTTATCGATGCTGACCGGCCGTGTGTCGATGCAGCCCGGTGCGAGTCGATGCTGCCCGCCTATTTGTCGATGCTGACCGGCTCTGAGTCGATGCTGGGCGGCTGAGAGTCGATGCTGTCCGGCTGGGTGTCGATGGTGGCCCGCTGCGAGTCGATGCTGACCGGCTGTGTATCGATGCTGGCCGGCTGTGTATCGATGCTGGCCGCTTATTTGTCGAGCTGATCGGCTGTGAGTCGATGCTGGCCGTCCCTTTGTCGATCGTGACCGGCTGTGTGTCGATGCTGGCCGCCTGTTTGTCTATGCTGACCGCCTATTTGTCGATGCTGACCGGCTCTGAGTCGATGCTGGCCCGCTGCGAGTCGATGCTGACCGGCTGTGTATCGATGCTGGCCGCTTATTTGTCGAGGTGATCGGCTCTGTGTCGATGCTGGCCGTCTATTTGTCGATCGTGACCGGCTGTGTGTCGATGCTGGCCGCCTGTTGGTCTATGCTGACCGCCTGTGTGTCGATGCTGGCCCGCTGCGAGTCGATATTGGTTGCTTCTTAGTCGATCGTGACCGGCTGTGTGTCGATGCTGGCCGCCTGTTTGTCTATGCTGGCCGTCTGTGTTCCGATGCTGCCCGCTGCGAGTGGATGCTGACCGCCTGATTGTCGATGCTGGCCCGCTGCGAGTCGATGCTGGCCGTCTATTTATCGATGCTGACCGGCCGTGTGTCGATGCTAGCCCGGTGCGAGTCGATGCTGACCGGCTGTGTATCGATGCTGGCCGGCTGAGAGTCGATGCTGCCCGCCTATTGGTCGATGCTGACCGGCTGCGAGTCGATGCTGGCTGGCTGAGAGTCGATGCTGGCCCGATACGAGTCGAGGCTGCCTGCCTATTTGTCGATGCTGACCGGCTCTGAGTCGATGCTGGGCGGCTGAGAGTCGATGCCGTCCGGCTGGGTGTCGATGCTGGCCCGCTGCGAGTCGATGCTGACCGGCTGTGAGTCGATGCTGGCCGTCTGCGAGTCGATGCCGGCCCGCTGTGAGTCGATGCTGGCAGGCAATTTGTCGATGCTGGCCCGCTGCGTGTCGATGCTGACCGGCTGCGTGTTGATGCTGGCCCGCTGCGAGTCTGTCACGGATTGCCCTGATTTACAGGTGAACTGTCTATAGATAATAATTACCTAGGGCCTACTGTATAAGTGACTATAGGCTATAAATATAAATGTCGATGGTCGGTTGATGGCCGTGGGGTCCAAAGGGGTCATGGGATGGGCATGATGTCAACCGACGAAGCGAGGAGGATAAAAGACGAGGTGTGCGAACAAGGGAGTGGAGTTCAATCTTCGGAAACGTCGGAGTTCAGTCTTCTGAGAAGAACGAAACGTTGTGGAACGAAAGAGTCTTCTGGAAGAACGTGTCGTCCGGTTGGGGAACGAACGTCTTCGCAGAAGAACGAGTCGTCCGTCGTGGAACGAACGAAAGAGACGTAGAAGAAAGAGACGTTGCAGAACGAACGAAACTTCGTAGAAGAACGGAGTCAGCTGTCGCTGAAGGACGTTTGGTCGCTCGCTTCAGGACGCCGCCGGTGGCAAGGACGTGTCAAGGACAGGCCGCTTCTTTCAACCGTCTACGTGGAGAGAGTCACGAAACGGTTGGTGCAAACGCAGGACCAGGAAACTGTCGCCTCGCTCCGCTCAGGACTCGCCCCACCTCGGAACCGTGAGTTTCACCAGTTGGGTTTGGGGGGACCTGGGAAGGGCACGGCCATCGACGGGGTGTTAGAAAAACGTAGACGTACTGTAAATATATCTCTAGTGAGTGTATATATGTTGTGGATTAATGTAAGTATAAACGTCGGTGTTGTGTTCATTGACAATATTTCTTATCTCGCCACCGCTCACAACCTCCCTGGCTAGTTAGGCCTAGGGTATAACTCGCCATCTCACGTAAACCGTGACAGAGTCGATGGTGACCGGGTGCGTGTCGATGCTGGCCGCCTATTTATCGATGCTGACCGGGTGCGTGTCGATGCTGGCCGCCTATTTATCGATGCTGACCGGGTGCGTGTCGATGCTGGCCGCCTATTTGTCGATGCTGACCCGCTGCGTGTCGATGCTGACCGGCTGTGTATCGATGCTGGCAGGCTATTTGTCGATGCTGGCCGGCTGTGTGTCGATGCTGGCTAGATGCGTGTCACTGCTGGCTGCCTATTTCTCGATGCTGGCCGGCTGTGTGTTGATGCTGGCCTGCTGCGAGTCGATCCTGGCCCGCCGCATGTCGATGCTGGTCCGCTGCGAGTCAATACTGCCCGCCTATTTGTCGATGCTGGCTGGCTGCGTGTCAATGCTGTCCGCCTATTGGTCTATGCTAGCCCGGCTGTGTCGATGCTGACCGGCTGCGAGTCGATGCTGGCCCGCTGCGAGTCGAGGCTGCCCGCCTATTTGTCGATGCTGGCCCGCTGCGAGTCGATGCTGGCCATCTATTTATCGATGCTGACCGGCCGTGTGTCGATGCTAGCCCGGTGCGAGTCGATGCTGCCCGCCTATTTGTCGATGCTGACCGGCTCTGAGTCGATGCTGGGCGGCTGAGAGTCGATGCTGTCCGGCTGGGTGTCGATGCTGGCCCGCTGCGAGTCGATGCTGACCGGCTGTGTATCGATGCTGGCCGCTTATATGTCGAGCTGATCGGCTGTGTGTCGATGCTGGCCGTCTATTTGTCGATGCTGGGTGGCTGTGTGTCGATGCTGGCCCGCTGCTTGTCGATGCTGACCGGATGTGAATCGATGCTGGCCGGCTGTGTGTCGATGCTGGCCTACTGCTAGACGATGCTGGCCGGCTGCATTTGGGGACCCCTTCTTCCGACCTTTTCGGACATCTTTAATGGGCGACCCTTTTGGCAATTACCAACGATCCTACACATGAACCAGGTTTATTTCTTCTGCTCGGAGATGCTCGGAGCTTCTCCAAGATGCACCGACAATTTTGAACGCTGCGCCCAGCTGTTCAGAGCTGCTCGGAGCATCTCCGTGGCGCTCCGAAAATTTTGGGCGCTGCGCCCGGCTCTTCGGAGCTGCTCGGAGCTGGTCGGAGCTTCTCCGAGACGCTCCGAAAATTTTGGGCGCTGCGCCCAGCTGTTCGGAGCTGCTCGGAGCTGGTCGGAGCTTCTCCGAGACGCTTCGAAAATGTTGGGCGCTGCGCCCGGCTGTTCGGAGCTGCTCGGAGCTTCTCCGAGACGCTTCGAAAATGTTGGGCGCTGCGCCCGGCTGTTCGGAGCTGCTTCCGATTCACCTTCCGATTCACCGCCAGACGCAGAACTGATCTTTCAGGCGCGAAAAGTAGCGTCCTCAGAACTCCTTTCGCCGGTAGGTTAGGTCAGTCAAGCCCTACCCTGGCTCAGTACAGGCCCATCACACAGCACGCGCCATTCTAGCGTTCCCCTTCCCACATTCTTGAGGCCGTCGCCCCCTTCCCCACATATACTTATATATACATATTACAATACTGGCCGTGGTTAAACGTACATTTAAATCTAAAATGTTGGCCACTCAATACATCTACTTACAATCTAAAGTCTCTAGACTACGCATGCAACATATATCCATATCCATATCTATATACATAGCCATACACAGTCCGTGAATCATACGCTTATCTAAGACAGGATGTGGGCCTACAGGGGAATCGCCTCAGTAATCAAAATCATAATCCACTGGAGAAGCTAAGTCGAACTATAATGAGTCAGAAAAACCAGAAGTCAGGCTACAGTGGATAAGCGAGTTGAGAGAGATGATTCTTAGGTTTAGACCTCATGCGAGTCGATGCTGACCAGCTTTGTAGATGCTGGCCGGTTGAGAGTCGATGCTGAGCGGCTGTGTATCGATGCTGGCCTGCTGTCTGTCGATGCTGGCCGGTTGCGTGTCAATGCCGACCGCCTATTTCTCGATGCTGGCCGGCTGCGTGTTGATGCTGGCCTGCTGCGAGTCGATGCTGGCCCGCCGCATGTCGATGCTGGTCCGCTGCGTGTCAATGCTGCCCGGCTGTGTGTCGATGCTGGCTGGCTGCGTGTCAATGCTGTCCGCCTATTGGTCTATGCTGCCCGGCTGTGTCGATGCTGACCGGCTGCGAGTCGATGCTGGCCCGCTGCGAGTCGAGGCTGACCGGCTGTGTATCGATGCTGGCCGGCTGCGAGTCGATGCCGGCCCGCTGTGAGTCGATGCTGGCAGGCAATTTGTCGATGCTGGCCTGCTGCGTGTCGATGCTGACCGGCTGCGTGTTGATGCTGGCCCGCTGCGAGTCGATGGTGACAGGGTGCGTGTCGATGCTGGCCGCCTATTTATCGATGCTGACCGGGTGCGTGTCGATGCTGGCCGCCTATTTGTCGATGCTGACCCGCTGCGTGTCGATGCTGACCGGCTGTGTATCGATGCTGGCAGGCAATTTGTCGATGCTGGCCCGCTGCGTGTCGATGCTGACCGGCTGCGTGTTGATGCTGGCCCGCTGCGAGTCGATGGTGACCGGGTGCGTGTCGATGCTGGCCGCCTATTTATCGATGCTGACCGGGTGCGTGTCGATGCTGGCCGCCTATTTATCGATGCTGACCGGGTGGGTGTCGATGCTGGCCGCCTATTTATCGATGCTGACCGGGTGCGTGTCGATGCTGGCCGCCTATTTGTCGATGCTGACCCGCTGCGTGTCGATGCTGACCGGCTGTGTATCGATGCTGGCAGGCTATTTGTCGATGCTGGCCGGCTGTGTGTCGATGCTGGCTAGATGCGTGTCACTGCTGGCTGCCTATTTCTCGATGCTGGCCGGCTGCGTGTTGATGCTGGCCTGCTGCGAGTCGATCCTGGCACGCCGCATGTCGATACTGGTCCGCTGCGAGTCAATGCTGCCCGCTGTGTGTCGATGCTGGCTGGCTGCGTGTCAATGCTGTCCGCCTATTGGTCAATGCTAGCCCGGCTGTGTCGATGCTGACCGGCTGCGAGTCGATGCTGGCCCGCTGCGAGTCGAGGCTGCCCGCCTATTTGTCGATGCTGGCCCGCTGCGAGTCGATGCTGGCCGTCTATTTATCGATGCTGACCGGCCGTGTGTCGATGCTAGCCCGGTGCGAGTCGATGCTGCCCGCCTATTTGTCGATGCTGACCGGCTCTGAGTCGATGCTGGGCGGCTGAGAGTCGATGCTGTCCGGCTGGGTGTCGATGCTGGCCCGCTGCGAGTCGATGCTGGCCGTCCATTTGTCGATCGTGACCGGCTGTGTGTCGATGCTGGCCGCCTGTTGGTCTATGCTGACCGCCTGTGTGTCGATGCTGGTCCGCTGCGAGTCGATATTGGTTGCTTCTTAGTCGATCGTGACCGGCTGTGTGTCGATGCTGGCCGCCTGTTTGTCTATGCTGGCCGTCTGTGTTCCGATGCTGCCCGCTGCGAGTGGATGCTGACCGCCTGATTGTCGATGCTGGCCGTCTATTTGTCGATGCTGGGTGGCTGTGTGTCGATGCTGGCCCGCTGCGAGTCGATGCTGACCGGATGTGAATCGATGCTGTTCGGCTGTGTGTCGATGCTGGCCTACTCCTAGACGATGCTGGCCGGCTGCATTTGGGGACCCCTTCTTCCGACCTATTCGGACTTCTTTAATGGGCGACCCTTTTGGCAATTACCAACGATCCTACACATGAACCAGGTTTATTTCTTCTGCTCGGAGATGCTCGGAGCTTCTCCAAGATGCACCGACAATTTTGAACGCTGCGCCCAGCTGTTCGGAGCTGCTCGGAGCTGGTCGGAGCTTCTCCGAGACGCTTCGAAAATGTTGGGCGCTGCGCCCGGCTGTTCGGAGCTGCTCGGAGCTTCTCCGAGACGCTTCGAAAATGTTGGGCGCTGCGCCCGGCTGTTCGGAGCTGCTTCCGATTCACCTTCCGATTCACCGCCAGACGCAGAACTGATCTTTCAGGCGCGAAAAGTAGCGTCCTCAGAACTCCTTTCGCCGGTTGGGTAGGTCAGTCAAGCCCTACCCTGGCTCAGTACAGGCCCATCACACAGCACGCGCCATTTTAGCGTTCCCCTTCCCACATTCTTGAGGCCGTCGCCCCCTTCCCCACATATACTTATATATACATATTACAATACTGGCCGTGGTTAAACGTACATTTAAATCTAAAATGTTGGCCACTCAATACATCTACTTACAATCTAAAGTCTCTAGACTACGCATGCAACATATATCCATATCCATATCTATATACATAGCCATACACAGTCCGTGAATCATACGCTTATCTAAGACAGGATGTGGGCCTACAGGGGAATCGCCTCAGTAATCAAAATCATAATCCACTGGAGAAGCTAAGTCGAACTATAATAAGTCAGAAAAACCAGAAGTCAGGCTACAGTGGATAAGCGAGTTGAGAGAGATGATTCTTAGGTTTAGACCTCATGCGAGTCGATGCTGACCGGCTTTGTAGATGCTGGCCCGCTGCGAGTCGAGGCTGCCCGCCTATTTGTCGATGCTGGCCCGCTGCGAGTCGATGCTGGCCGTCTATTTATCGATGCTGACCGGCCGTGTGTCGATGCTAGCCCGGTGCGAGTCGATGCTGCCCGCCTATTTGTCGATGCTGACCGGCTCTGAGTCGATGCTGGGCGGCTGAGAGTCGATGCTGTCCGGCTGGGTGTCGATGCTGGCCCGCTGCGAGTCGATGCTGGCCGTCCATTTGTCGATCGTGACCGGCTGTGTGTCGATGCTGGCCGCCTGTTGGTCTATGCTGACCGCCTGTGTGTCGATGCTGGTCCGCTGCGAGTCGATATTGGTTGCTTCTTAGTCGATCGTGACCGGCTGTGTGTCGATGCTGGCCGCCTGTTTGTCTATGCTGGCCGTCTGTGTTCCGATGCTGCCCGCTGCGAGTGGATGCTGACCGCCTGATTGTCGATGCTGGCCGTCTATTTGTCGATGCTGGGTGGCTGTGTGTCGATGCTGGCCCGCTGCGAGTCGATGCTGACCGGATGTGAATCGATGCTGTTCGGCTGTGTGTCGATGCTGGCCTACTCCTAGACGATGCTGGCCGGCTGCATTTGGGGACCCCTTCTTCCGACCTATTCGGACTTCTTTAATGGGCGACCCTTTTGGCAATTACCAACGATCCTACACATGAACCAGGTTTATTTCTTCTGCTCGGAGATGCTCGGAGCTTCTCCAAGATGCACCGACAATTTTGAACGCTGCGCCCAGCTGTTCGGAGCTGCTCGGAGCTGGTCGGAGCTTCTCCGAGACGCTCCGAAAATTTTAGGCGCTAAGCCCGGCTCTTCGGAGCTGCTCGGAGCTGGTCGGAGCTTCTCCGAGACGCTCCGATAATTTTGGGCGTTGCGCCCGGCTCTTCGGAGCTGCTCGGAGCTGCTCGGAGCTTCTCCGAGACGCTCCAAAACTTTTGGGCGCTGCGCCCGGCTCTTCGGAGCTGCTCGGAGCATCTCCGAGACGCTTCGAAAATTTTGGGCGCTGCGCCCGGCTCTTCGGAGCTGCTCGGAGCTGTTCGGAGCTTCTCCGAGACGCTCCGAAAATGTTGGGCGCTGCGCCCGACTGTTCGGAGCTGCTCGGAGCTTCTCCGAGACGCTCCGAATATTTTGGGCGCTGCGCCCGGCTGTTTGGAGCTGCTCGGAGCTTTACCGAGACGCTCCGAAAATTTTGGGCGCTGCGCCCGGCTGTTCGGAGTTGCTTCCGATTCACCTTCCGATTCACCGCCAGACGCAGAACTGATCTTTCAGGCGCGAAAAGTAGCGTCCTCAGAACTCCTTTCGCCGGTAGGTTAGGTCAGTCAAGCCCTACCCTGGCTCAGTACAGGCCCATCACACAGCACGCGCCATTCTAGCGTTCCCCTTCCCACATTCTTGAGGCCGTCGCCCCCTTCCCCACATATACTTATATATACATATTACAATACTGGCCGTGGTTAAACGTACATTTAAATCTAAAATGTTGGCCACTCAATACATCTACTTACAATCTAAAGTCTCTAGACTACGCATGCAACATATATCCATATCCATATCTATATACATAGCCATACACAGTCCGTGAATCATACGCTTATCTAAGACAGGATGTGGGCCTACAGGGGAATCGCCTCAGTAATCAAAATCATAATCCACTGGAGAAGCTAAGTCGAACTATAATGAGTCAGAAAAACCAGAAGTCAGGCTACAGTGGATAAGCGAGTTGAGAGAGATGATTCTTAGGTTTAGACCTCATGCGAGTCGATGCTGACCAGCTTTGTAGATGCTGGCCGGTTGAGAGTCGATGCTGAGCGGCTGTGTATCGATGCTGGCCTGCTGTCTGTCGATGCTGGCCGGTTGCGTGTCAATGCCGACCGCCTATTTCTCGATGCTGGCCGGCTGCGTGTTGATGCTGGCCTGCTGCGAGTCGATGCTGGCCCGCCGCATGTCGATGCTGGTCCGCTGCGTGTCAATGCTGCCCGGCTGTGTGTCGATGCTGGCTGGCTGCGTGTCAATGCTGTCCGCCTATTGGTCTATGCTGCCCGGCTGTGTCGATGCTGACCGGCTGCGAGTCGATGCTGGCCCGCTGCGAGTCGAGGCTGACCGGCTGTGTATCGATGCTGGCCGGCTGCGAGTCGATGCCGGCCCGCTGTGAGTCGATGCTGGCAGGCAATTTGTCGATGCTGGCCTGCTGCGTGTCGATGCTGACCGGCTGCGTGTTGATGCTGGCCCGCTGCGAGTCGATGGTGACAGGGTGCGTGTCGATGCTGGCCGCCTATTTATCGATGCTGACCGGGTGCGTGTCGATGCTGGCCGCCTATTTGTCGATGCTGACCCGCTGCGTGTCGATGCTGACCGGCTGTGTATCGATGCTGGCAGGCAATTTGTCGATGCTGGCCCGCTGCGTGTCGATGCTGACCGGCTGCGTGTTGATGCTGGCCCGCTGCGAGTCGATGGTGACCGGGTGCGTGTCGATGCTGGCCGCCTATTTATCGATGCTGACCGGGTGCGTGTCGATGCTGGCCGCCTATTTATCGATGCTGACCGGGTGGGTGTCGATGCTGGCCGCCTATTTATCGATGCTGACCGGGTGCGTGTCGATGCTGGCCGCCTATTTGTCGATGCTGACCCGCTGCGTGTCGATGCTGACCGGCTGTGTATCGATGCTGGCAGGCTATTTGTCGATGCTGGCCGGCTGTGTGTCGATGCTGGCTAGATGCGTGTCACTGCTGGCTGCCTATTTCTCGATGCTGGCCGGCTGCGTGTTGATGCTGGCCTGCTGCGAGTCGATCCTGGCACGCCGCATGTCGATACTGGTCCGCTGCGAGTCAATGCTGCCCGCTGTGTGTCGATGCTGGCTGGCTGCGTGTCAATGCTGTCCGCCTATTGGTCAATGCTAGCCCGGCTGTGTCGATGCTGACCGGCTGCGAGTCGATGCTGGCCCGCTGCGAGTCGAGGCTGCCCGCCTATTTGTCGATGCTGGCCCGCTGCGAGTCGATGCTGGCCGTCTATTTATCGATGCTGACCGGCCGTGTGTCGATGCTAGCCCGGTGCGAGTCGATGCTGCCCGCCTATTTGTCGATGCTGACCGGCTCTGAGTCGATGCTGGGCGGCTGAGAGTCGATGCTGTCCGGCTGGGTGTCGATGCTGGCCCGCTGCGAGTCGATGCTGACCGGCTGTGTATCGATGCTGGCCGCTTATTTGTCGAGCTGATCGGCTGTGTGTCGATGCTGGCCTCTATTTGTCGATCGTGACCGGCTGTGTGTCGATGCTGGCCGCCTGTTTGTCTATGCTGACCGCCTGTTTGTCGATGCTGCCCGCTGCTAGTGGATGCTGACCGCCTGAGTGTCGATGCTGGCCGTCTATTTGTCGATGCTGGGTGGCTGTGTGTCGATGCTGGCCCGCTGCGAGTCGATGCTGACCGGATGTGAATCGATGCTGGTCGGCTGTGTGTCGATGCTGGCCTACTGCTAGACGATGCTGGCCGGCTGCATTTGGGGACCCCTTCTTCCGACCTTTTCGGACATCTTTAATGGGCGACCCTTTTGGCAATTACCAACGATCCTACACATGAACCAGGTTTATTTCTTCTGCTCGGAGATGCTCGGAGCTTCTCCAAGATGCACCGACAATTTTGAACGCTGCGCCCAGCTGTTCAGAGCTGCTCGGAGCATCTCCGAGGCGCTCCGAAAATTTTGGGCGCTGCGCCCGGCTCTTCGGAGCTGTTCGGAGCTGGTCGGAGCTTCTCCGAGACGCTTCGAAAATGTTGGGCGCTGCGCCCGGCTGTTCGGAGCTGCTCGGAGCTTCTCCGAGACGCTTCGAAAATGTTGGGCGCTGCGCCCGGCTGTTCGGAGCTGCTTCCGATTCACCTTCCGATTCACCGCCAGACGCAGAACTGATCTTTCAGGCGCGAAAAGTAGCGTCCTCAGAACTCCTTTCGCCGGTTGGGTAGGTCAGTCAAGCCCTACCCTGGCTCAGTACAGGCCCATCACACAGCACGCGCCATTTTAGCGTTCCCCTTCCCACATTCTTGAGGCCGTCGCCCCCTTCCCCACATATACTTATATATACATATTACAATACTGGCCGTGGTTAAACGTACATTTAAATCTAAAATGTTGGCCACTCAATACATCTACTTACAATCTAAAGTCTCTAGACTACGCATGCAACATATATCCATATCCATATCTATATACATAGCCATACACAGTCCGTGAATCATACGCTTATCTAAGACAGGATGTGGGCCTACAGGGGAATCGCCTCAGTAATCAAAATCATAATCCACTGGAGAAGCTAAGTCGAACTATAATAAGTCAGAAAAACCAGAAGTCAGGCTACAGTGGATAAGCGAGTTGAGAGAGATGATTCTTAGGTTTAGACCTCATGCGAGTCGATGCTGACCGGCTTTGTAGATGCTGGCCCGCTGCGAGTCGAGGCTGCCCGCCTATTTGTCGATGCTGGCCCGCTGCGAGTCGATGCTGGCCGTCTATTTATCGATGCTGACCGGCCGTGTGTCGATGCTAGCCCGGTGCGAGTCGATGCTGCCCGCCTATTTGTCGATGCTGACCGGCTCTGAGTCGATGCTGGGCGGCTGAGAGTCGATGCTGTCCGGCTGGGTGTCGATGCTGGCCCGCTGCGAGTCGATGCTGGCCGTCCATTTGTCGATCGTGACCGGCTGTGTGTCGATGCTGGCCGCCTGTTGGTCTATGCTGACCGCCTGTGTGTCGATGCTGGTCCGCTGCGAGTCGATATTGGTTGCTTCTTAGTCGATCGTGACCGGCTGTGTGTCGATGCTGGCCGCCTGTTTGTCTATGCTGGCCGTCTGTGTTCCGATGCTGCCCGCTGCGAGTGGATGCTGACCGCCTGATTGTCGATGCTGGCCGTCTATTTGTCGATGCTGGGTGGCTGTGTGTCGATGCTGGCCCGCTGCGAGTCGATGCTGACCGGATGTGAATCGATGCTGTTCGGCTGTGTGTCGATGCTGGCCTACTCCTAGACGATGCTGGCCGGCTGCATTTGGGGACCCCTTCTTCCGACCTATTCGGACTTCTTTAATGGGCGACCCTTTTGGCAATTACCAACGATCCTACACATGAACCAGGTTTATTTCTTCTGCTCGGAGATGCTCGGAGCTTCTCCAAGATGCACCGACAATTTTGAACGCTGCGCCCAGCTGTTCGGAGCTGCTCGGAGCTGGTCGGAGCTTCTCCGAGACGCTCCGAAAATTTTAGGCGCTAAGCCCGGCTCTTCGGAGCTGCTCGGAGCTGGTCGGAGCTTCTCCGAGACGCTCCGATAATTTTGGGCGTTGCGCCCGGCTCTTCGGAGCTGCTCGGAGCTGCTCGGAGCTTCTCCGAGACGCTCCAAAACTTTTGGGCGCTGCGCCCGGCTCTTCGGAGCTGCTCGGAGCATCTCCGAGACGCTTCGAAAATTTTGGGCGCTGCGCCCGGCTCTTCGGAGCTGCTCGGAGCTGTTCGGAGCTTCTCCGAGACGCTCCGAAAATGTTGGGCGCTGCGCCCGACTGTTCGGAGCTGCTCGGAGCTTCTCCGAGACGCTCCGAATATTTTGGGCGCTGCGCCCGGCTGTTTGGAGCTGCTCGGAGCTTTACCGAGACGCTCCGAAAATTTTGGGCGCTGCGCCCGGCTGTTCGGAGTTGCTTCCGATTCACCTTCCGATTCACCGCCAGACGCAGAACTGATCTTTCAGGCGCGAAAAGTAGCGTCCTCAGAACTCCTTTCGCCGGTAGGTTAGGTCAGTCAAGCCCTACCCTGGCTCAGTACAGGCCCATCACACAGCACGCGCCATTCTAGCGTTCCCCTTCCCACATTCTTGAGGCCGTCGCCCCCTTCCCCACATATACTTATATATACATATTACAATACTGGCCGTGGTTAAACGTACATTTAAATCTAAAATGTTGGCCACTCAATACATCTACTTACAATCTAAAGTCTCTAGACTACGCATGCAACATATATCCATATCCATATCTATATACATAGCCATACACAGTCCGTGAATCATACGCTTATCTAAGACAGGATGTGGGCCTACAGGGGAATCGCCTCAGTAATCAAAATCATAATCCACTGGAGAAGCTAAGTCGAACTATAATGAGTCAGAAAAACCAGAAGTCAGGCTACAGTGGATAAGCGAGTTGAGAGAGATGATTCTTAGGTTTAGACCTCATGCGAGTCGATGCTGACCAGCTTTGTAGATGCTGGCCGGTTGAGAGTCGATGCTGAGCGGCTGTGTATCGATGCTGGCCTGCTGTCTGTCGATGCTGGCCGGTTGCGTGTCAATGCCGACCGCCTATTTCTCGATGCTGGCCGGCTGCGTGTTGATGCTGGCCTGCTGCGAGTCGATGCTGGCCCGCCGCATGTCGATGCTGGTCCGCTGCGTGTCAATGCTGCCCGGCTGTGTGTCGATGCTGGCTGGCTGCGTGTCAATGCTGTCCGCCTATTGGTCTATGCTGCCCGGCTGTGTCGATGCTGACCGGCTGCGAGTCGATGCTGGCCCGCTGCGAGTCGAGGCTGCCCGCCTATTTGTCGATGCTGGCCCGCTGCGAGTCGATGCTGGCCGTCTATTTATCGATGCTGACCGGCCGTGTGTCGATGCAGCCCGGTGCGAGTCGATGCTGCCCGCCTATTTGTCGATGCTGACCGGCTCTGAGTCGATGCTGGGCGGCTGAGAGTCGATGCTGTCCGGCTGGGTGTCGATGGTGGCCCGCTGCGAGTCGATGCTGACCGGCTGTGTATCGATGCTGGCCGCTTATTTGTCGAGGTGATCGGCTCTGTGTCGATGCTGACCGGCTGCGAGTCGATGCTGGCCCGCTGCGAGTCGATGCTGGCCGTCTATTTATCGATGCTGACCGGCCGTGTGTCGATGCTGCCCGCTGCGAGTGGATGCTGACCGCCTGATTGTCTATGCTGACCGCCTATTTGTCGATGCTGACCGGCTCTGAGTCGATGCTGGCCCGCTGCGAGTCGATGCTGACCGGCTGTGTATCGATGCTGGCCGCTTATTTGTCGAGGTGATCGGCTCTGTGTCGATGCTGGCCGTCTATTTGTCGATCGTGACCGGCTGTGTGTCGATGCTGGCCGCCTGTTGGTCTATGCTGACCGCCTGTGTGTCGATGCTGGCCCGCTGCGAGTCGATATTGGTTGCTTCTTAGTCGATCGTGACCGGCTGTGTGTCGATGCTGGCCGCCTGTTTGTCTATGCTGGCCGTCTGTGTTCCGATGCTGCCCGCTGCGAGTGGATGCTGACCGCCTGATTGTCGATGCTGGCCCGCTGCGAGTCGATGCTGGCCGTCTATTTATCGATGCTGACCGGCCGTGTGTCGATGCTAGCCCGGTGCGAGTCGATGCTGACCGGCTGTGTATCGATGCTGGCCGGCTGAGAGTCGATGCTGCCCGCCTATTGGTCGATGCTGACCGGCTGCGAGTCGATGCTGGCTGGCTGAGAGTCGATGCTGGCCCGATACGAGTCGAGGCTGCCTGCCTATTTGTCGATGCTGACCGGCTCTGAGTCGATGCTGGGCGGCTGAGAGTCGATGCCGTCCGGCTGGGTGTCGATGCTGGCCCGCTGCGAGTCGATGCTGACCGGCTGTGTATCGATGCTGGCCGCTTATTTGTCGAGGTGATCGGCTCTGTGTCGATGCTGACCGGCTGCGAGTCGATGCTGGCCCGCTGCGAGTCGAGGCTGCCCGCCTATTTGTCGATGCTGGCCCGCTGCGAGTCGATGCTGGCCGTCTATTTATCGATGCTGACCGGCCGTGTGTCGATGCAGCCCGGTGCGAGTCGATGCTGCCCGCCTATTTGTCGATGCTGACCGGCCCTGAGTCGATGCTGGGCGGCTGAGAGTCGATGCTGTCCGGCTGGGTGTCGATGGTGGCCCGCTGCGAGTCGATGCTGACCGGCTGTGTATCGATGCTGGCCTGCTGTCTGTCGATGCTGGCCGGATACGAGTCGATGCTGCCCGCCTATTTCTCGATGCTGGCCGGCTGCGTGTTGATGGTGGCCTGCTGCGAGTCGATCCTGGCCCGCCGCATGTCGATGCTGGTCCGCTGCGTGTCAATGCTGCCCGGCTGTGTGTCGATGCTGGCTGGCTGCGTGTCAATGCTGTCCGCCTATTGGTCTATGCTGCCCGGCTGTGTCGATGCTGACCGGCTGCGAGTCGATGCTGGCCCGCTGCGAGTCAAGGCTGCCCGCCTATTTGTCGATGCTGGCCCGCTGCGAGTCGATGCTGGCCGTCTATTTATCGATGCTGACCGGCCGTGTGTCGATGCAGCCCGGTGCGAGTCGATGCTGCCCGCCTATTTGTCGATGCTGACCGGCTCTGAGTCGATGCTGGGCGGCTGAGAGTCGATGCTGTCCGGCTGGGTGTCGATGGTGGCCCGCTGCGAGTCGATGCTGACCGGCTGTGTATCGATGCTGGCCGCTTATTTGTCGAGGTGATCGGCTCTGTGTCGATGCTGACCGGCTGCGAGTCGATGCTGGCCCGCTGCGAGTCGATGCTGGCCCGCTGCGAGTCGTTGCTGACCGGCTGTGTCGATGCTGGCCGTCTATTTATCGATGCTGACCGGCCGTGTGTCGATGCTAGCTCGGTGCGAGTCGATGCTGACCGGCGGTGTCGATGCTGACCGGCTGCGAGTCGATGCTGGCCCGCTGCGAGTCGAGGCTGCCCGCCTATTTGTCGATGCTGGCCCGCTGCGAGTCGATGCTGGCCGTCTATTTATCGATGCTGACCGGCCGTGTGTCGATGCAGCCCGGTGCGAGTCGATGCTGCCCGCCTATTTGTCGATGCTGACCGGCTCTGAGTCGATGCTGGGCGGCTGAGAGTCGATGCTGTCCGGCTGGGTGTCGATGGTGGCCCGCTGCGAGTCGATGCTGACCGGCTGTGTATCGATGCTGGCCGGCTGTGTATCGATGCTGGCCGCTTATTTGTCGAGCTGATCGGCTGTGAGTCGATGCTGGCCGTCCCTTTGTCGATCGTGACCGGCTGTGTGTCGATGCTGGCCGCCTGTTTGTCTATGCTGACCGCCTATTTGTCGATGCTGACCGGCTCTGAGTCGATGCTGGCCCGCTGCGAGTCGATGCTGACCGGCTGTGTATCGATGCTGGCCGCTTATTTGTCGAGGTGATCGGCTCTGTGTCGATGCTGGCCGTCTATTTGTCGATCGTGACCGGCTGTGTGTCGATGCTGGCCGCCTGTTGGTCTATGCTGACCGCCTGTGTGTCGATGCTGGCCCGCTGCGAGTCGATATTGGTTGCTTCTTAGTCGATCGTGACCGGCTGTGTGTCGATGCTGGCCGCCTGTTTGTCTATGCTGGCCGTCTGTGTTCCGATGCTGCCCGCTGCGAGTGGATGCTGACCGCCTGATTGTCGATGCTGGCCCGCTGCGAGTCGATGCTGGCCGTCTATTTATCGATGCTGACCGGCCGTGTGTCGATGCTAGCCCGGTGCGAGTCGATGCTGACCGGCTGTGTATCGATGCTGGCCGGCTGAGAGTCGATGCTGCCCGCCTATTGGTCGATGCTGACCGGCTGCGAGTCGATGCTGGCTGGCTGAGAGTCGATGCTGGCCCGATACGAGTCGAGGCTGCCTGCCTATTTGTCGATGCTGACCGGCTCTGAGTCGATGCTGGGCGGCTGAGAGTCGATGCCGTCCGGCTGGGTGTCGATGCTGGCCCGCTGCGAGTCGATGCTGACCGGCTGTGAGTCGATGCTGGCCGTCTGCGAGTCGATGCCGGCCCGCTGTGAGTCGATGCTGGCAGGCAATTTGTCGATGCTGGCCCGCTGCGTGTCGATGCTGACCGGCTGCGTGTTGATGCTGGCCCGCTGCGAGTCTGTCACGGATTGCCCTGATTTACAGGTGAACTGTCTATAGATAATAATTACCTAGGGCCTACTGTATAAGTGACTATAGGCTATAAATATAAATGTCGATGGTCGGTTGATGGCCGTGGGGTCCAAAGGGGTCATGGGATGGGCATGATGTCAACCGACGAAGCGAGGAGGATAAAAGACGAGGTGTGCGAACAAGGGAGTGGAGTTCAATCTTCGGAAACGTCGGAGTTCAGTCTTCTGAGAAGAACGAAACGTTGTGGAACGAAAGAGTCTTCTGGAAGAACGTGTCGTCCGGTTGGGGAACGAACGTCTTCGCAGAAGAACGAGTCGTCCGTCGTGGAACGAACGAAAGAGACGTAGAAGAAAGAGACGTTGCAGAACGAACGAAACTTCGTAGAAGAACGGAGTCAGCTGTCGCTGAAGGACGTTTGGTCGCTCGCTTCAGGACGCCGCCGGTGGCAAGGACGTGTCAAGGACAGGCCGCTTCTTTCAACCGTCTACGTGGAGAGAGTCACGAAACGGTTGGTGCAAACGCAGGACCAGGAAACTGTCGCCTCGCTCCGCTCAGGACTCGCCCCACCTCGGAACCGTGAGTTTCACCAGTTGGGTTTGGGGGGACCTGGGAAGGGCACGGCCATCGACGGGGTGTTAGAAAAACGTAGACGTACTGTAAATATATCTCTAGTGAGTGTATATATGTTGTGGATTAATGTAAGTATAAACGTCGGTGTTGTGTTCATTGACAATATTTCTTATCTCGCCACCGCTCACAACCTCCCTGGCTAGTTAGGCCTAGGGTATAACTCGCCATCTCACGTAAACCGCGACAGAGTCGATGGTGACCGGGTGCGTGTCGATGCTGGCCGCCTATTTATCGATGCTGACCGGGTGCGTGTCGATGCTGGCCGCCTATTTATCGATGCTGACCGGGTGCGTGTCGATGCTGGCCGCCTATTTGTCGATGCTGACCCGCTGCGTGTCGATGCTGACCGGCTGTGTATCGATGCTGGCAGGCTATTTGTCGATGCTGGCCGGCTGTGTGTCGATGCTGGCTAGATGCGTGTCACTGCTGGCTGCCTATTTCTCGATGCTGGCCGGCTGTGTGTTGATGCTGGCCTGCTGCGAGTCGATCCTGGCCCGCCGCATGTCGATGCTGGTCCGCTGCGAGTCAATACTGCCCGCCTATTTGTCGATGCTGGCTGGCTGCGTGTCAATGCTGTCCGCCTATTGGTCTATGCTAGCCCGGCTGTGTCGATGCTGACCGGCTGCGAGTCGATGCTGGCCCGCTGCGAGTCGAGGCTGCCCGCCTATTTGTCGATGCTGGCCCGCTGCGAGTCGATGCTGGCCATCTATTTATCGATGCTGACCGGCCGTGTGTCGATGCTAGCCCGGTGCGAGTCGATGCTGCCCGCCTATTTGTCGATGCTGACCGGCTCTGAGTCGATGCTGGGCGGCTGAGAGTCGATGCTGTCCGGCTGGGTGTCGATGCTGGCCCGCTGCGAGTCGATGCTGACCGGCTGTGTATCGATGCTGGCCGCTTATATGTCGAGCTGATCGGCTGTGTGTCGATGCTGGCCGTCTATTTGTCGATGCTGGGTGGCTGTGTGTCGATGCTGGCCCGCTGCTTGTCGATGCTGACCGGATGTGAATCGATGCTGGCCGGCTGTGTGTCGATGCTGGCCTACTGCTAGACGATGCTGGCCGGCTGCATTTGGGGACCCCTTCTTCCGACCTTTTCGGACATCTTTAATGGGCGACCCTTTTGGCAATTACCAACGATCCTACACATGAACCAGGTTTATTTCTTCTGCTCGGAGATGCTCGGAGCTTCTCCAAGATGCACCGACAATTTTGAACGCTGCGCCCAGCTGTTCAGAGCTGCTCGGAGCATCTCCGTGGCGCTCCGAAAATTTTGGGCGCTGCGCCCGGCTCTTCGGAGCTGCTCGGAGCTGGTCGGAGCTTCTCCGAGACGCTCCGAAAATTTTGGGCGCTGCGCCCGGCTCTTCGGAGCTGTTCGGAGCTGGTCGGAGCTTCTCCGAGACGCTTCGAAAATGTTGGGCGCTGCGCCCGGCTGTTCGGAGCTGCTCGGAGCTTCTCCGAGACGCTTCGAAAATGTTGGGCGCTGCGCCCGGCTGTTCGGAGCTGCTTCCGATTCACCTTCCGATTCACCGCCAGACGCAGAACTGATCTTTCAGGCGCGAAAAGTAGCGTCCTCAGAACTCCTTTCGCCGGTTGGGTAGGTCAGTCAAGCCCTACCCTGGCTCAGTACAGGCCCATCACACAGCACGCGCCATTTTAGCGTTCCCCTTTCCACATTCTTGGGGCCGTCGCCCCCTTCCCCACATATACTTATATATACATATTACAATACTGGCCGTGGTTAAACGTACATTTAAATCTAAAATGTTGGCCACTCAATACATCTACTTACAATCTAAAGTCTCTAGACTACGCATGCAACATATATCCATATCCATATCTATATACATAGCCATACACAGTCCGTGAATCATACGCTTATCTAAGACAGGATGTGGGCCTACAGGGGAATCGCCTCAGTAATCAAAATCATAATCCACTGGAGAAGCTAAGTCGAACTATAATAAGTCAGAAAAACCAGAAGTCAGGCTACAGTGGATAAGCGAGTTGAGAGAGATGATTCTTAGGTTTAGACCTCATGCGAGTCGATGCTGACCGGCTTTGTAGATGCTGGCCCGCTGCGAGTCGATGCTGGCCGTCTATTTATCGATGCTGACCGGCCGTGTGTCGATGCTAGCCCGGTGCGAGTCGATGCTGCCCGCCTATTTGTCGATGCTGACCGGCTCTGAGTCGATGCTGGGCGGCTGAGAGTCGATGCTGTCCGGCTGGGTGTCGATGGTGGCCCGCTGCGAGTCGATGCTGACCGGCTGTGTATCGATGCTGGCCGGCTGCGAGTCGATGCCGGCCCGCTGTGAGTCGATGCTGGCAGGCAATTTGTCGATGCTGGCCTGCTGCGTGTCGATCCTGACCGGCTGCGTGTTGATGCTGGCCCGCTGCGAGTCGATGGTGACAGGGTGCGTGTCGATGCTGGCCGCCTATTTATCGATGCTGACCGGGTGCGTGTCGATGCTGGCCGCCTATTTGTCGATGCTGACCCGCTGCGTGTCGATGCTGACCGGCTGTGTATCGATGCTGGCAGGCAATTTGTCGATGCTGGCCCGCTGCGTGTCGATGCTGACCGGCTGCGTGTTGATGCTGGCCCGCTGCGAGTCGATGGTGACCGGGTGCGTGTCGATGCTGGCCGCCTATTTGTCGATGCTGACCGGGTGCGTGTCGATGCTGGCCGCCTATTTATCGATGCTGACCGGGTGGGTGTCGATGCTGGCCGCCTATTTATCGATGCTGACCGGGTGCGTGTCGATGCTGGCCGCCTATTTGTCGATGCTGACCCGCTGCGTGTCGATGCTGACCGGCTGTGTATCGATGCTGGCAGGCTATTTGTCGATGCTGGCCGGCTGTGTGTCGATGCTGGCTAGATGCGTGTCACTGCTGGCTGCCTATTTCTCGATGCTGGCCGGCTGCGTGTTGATGCTGGCCTGCTGCGAGTCGATCCTGGCACGCCGCATGTCGATACTGGTCCGCTGCGAGTCAATGCTGCCCGCTGTGTGTCGATGCTGGCTGGCTGCGTGTCAATGCTGTCCGCCTATTGGTCAATGCTAGCCCGGCTGTGTCGATGCTGACCGGCTGCGAGTCGATGCTGGCCCGCTGCGAGTCGAGGCTGCCCGCCTATTTGTCGATGCTGGCCCGCTGCGAGTCGATGCTGGCCGTCTATTTATCGATGCTGACCGGCCGTGTGTCGATGCTAGCCCGGTGCGAGTCGATGCTGCCCGCCTATTTGTCGATGCTGACCGGCTCTGAGTCGATGCTGGGCGGCTGAGAGTCGATGCTGTCCGGCTGGGTGTCGATGCTGGCCCGCTGCGAGTCGATGCTGACCGGCTGTGTATCGATGCTGGCCGCTTATTTGTCGAGCTGATCGGCTGTGTGTCGATGCTGGCCTCTATTTGTCGATCGTGACCGGCTGTGTGTCGATGCTGGCCGCCTGTTTGTCTATGCTGACCGCCTGTTTGTCGATGCTGCCCGCTGCTAGTGGATGCTGACCGCCTGAGTGTCGATGCTGGCCGTCTATTTGTCGATGCTGGGTGGCTGTGTGTCGATGCTGGCCCGCTGCGAGTCGATGCTGACCGGATGTGAATCGATGCTGGTCGGCTGTGTGTCGATGCTGGCCTACTGCTAGACGATGCTGGCCGGCTGCATTTGGGGACCCCTTCTTCCGACCTTTTCGGACATCTTTAATGGGCGACCCTTTTGGCAATTACCAACGATCCTACACATGAACCAGGTTTATTTCTTCTGCTCGGAGATGCTCGGAGCTTCTCCAAGATGCACCGACAATTTTGAACGCTGCGCCCAGCTGTTCAGAGCTGCTCGGAGCATCTCCGAGGCGCTCCGAAAATTTTGGGCGCTGCGCCCGGCTCTTCGGAGCTGTTCGGAGCTGGTCGGAGCTTCTCCGAGACGCTTCGAAAATGTTGGGCGCTGCGCCCGGCTGTTCGGAGCTGCTCGGAGCTTCTCCGAGACGCTTCGAAAATGTTGGGCGCTGCGCCCGGCTGTTCGGAGCTGCTTCCGATTCACCTTCCGATTCACCGCCAGACGCAGAACTGATCTTTCAGGCGCGAAAAGTAGCGTCCTCAGAACTCCTTTCGCCGGTTGGGTAGGTCAGTCAAGCCCTACCCTGGCTCAGTACAGGCCCATCACACAGCACGCGCCATTTTAGCGTTCCCCTTCCCACATTCTTGAGGCCGTCGCCCCCTTCCCCACATATACTTATATATACATATTACAATACTGGCCGTGGTTAAACGTACATTTAAATCTAAAATGTTGGCCACTCAATACATCTACTTACAATCTAAAGTCTCTAGACTACGCATGCAACATATATCCATATCCATATCTATATACATAGCCATACACAGTCCGTGAATCATACGCTTATCTAAGACAGGATGTGGGCCTACAGGGGAATCGCCTCAGTAATCAAAATCATAATCCACTGGAGAAGCTAAGTCGAACTATAATAAGTCAGAAAAACCAGAAGTCAGGCTACAGTGGATAAGCGAGTTGAGAGAGATGATTCTTAGGTTTAGACCTCATGCGAGTCGATGCTGACCGGCTTTGTAGATGCTGGCCGGCTGAGAGTCGATGCTGAGCGGCTGTGTATCGATGCTGGCCTGCTGTCTGTCGATGCTGGCCGGTTGCGTGTCAATGCCGACCGCCTATTTCTCGATGCTGGCCGGCTGCGTCTTGATGCTGGCCTGCTGCGAGTCGATGCTGCCCGCCTATTTGTCGATGCTGACCGGCTCTGAGTCGATGCTGGGCGGCTGAGAGTCGATGCTGTCCGGCTGGGTGTCGATGCTGGCCCGCTGCGAGTCGATGCTGACCGGCTGTGTATCGATGCTGGCCGCTTATTTGTCGAGCTGATCGGCTGTGTGTCGATGCTGGCCTCTATTTGTCGATCGTGACCGGCTGTGTGTCGATGCTGGCCGCCTGTTTGTCTATGCTGACCGCCTGTTTGTCGATGCTGCCCGCTGCTAGTGGATGCTGACCGCCTGAGTGTCGATGCTGGCCGTCTATTTGTCGATGCTGGGTGGCTGTGTGTCGATGCTGGCCCGCTGCTTGTCGATGCTGACCGGATGTGAATCGATGCTGGTCGGCTGTGTGTCGATGCTGGCCTACTGCTAGACGATGCTGGCCGGCTGCATTTGGGGACCCCTTCTTCCGACCTTTTCGGACATCTTTAATGGGCGACCCTTTTGGCAATTACCAACGATCCTACACATGAACCAGGTTTATTTCTTCTGCTCGGAGATGCTCGGAGCTTCTCCAAGATGCACCGACAATTTTGAACGCTGCGCCCAGCTGTTCGGAGCTGCTCGGAGCTGGTCGGAGCTTCTCCGAGACGCTCCGAAAATTTTGGGCGCTGCGCCCGGCTCTTCGGAGCTGTTCGGAGCTGGTCGGAGCTTCTCCGAGACGCTTCGAAAATGTTGGGCGCTGCGCCCGGCTGTTCGGAGCTGCTCGGAGCTTCTCCGAGACGCTTCGAAAATGTTGGGCGCTGCGCCCGGCTGTTCGGAGCTGCTTCCGATTCACCTTCCGATTCACCGCCAGACGCAGAACTGATCTTTCAGGCGCGAAAAGTAGCGTCCTCAGAACTCCTTTCGCCGGTTGGGTAGGTCAGTCAAGCCCTACCCTGGCTCAGTACAGGCCCATCACACAGCACGCGCCATTTTAGCGTTCCCCTTCCCACATTCTTGAGGCCGTCGCCCCCTTCCCCACATATACTTATATATACATATTACAATACTGGCCGTGGTTAAACGTACATTTAAATCTAAAATGTTGGCCACTCAATACATCTACTTACAATCTAAAGTCTCTAGACTACGCATGCAACATATATCCATATCCATATCTATATACATAGCCATACACAGTCCGTGAATCATACGCTTATCTAAGACAGGATGTGGGCCTACAGGGGAATCGCCTCAGTAATCAAAATCATAATCCACTGGAGAAGCTAAGTCGAACTATAATAAGTCAGAAAAACCAGAAGTCAGGCTACAGTGGATAAGCGAGTTGAGAGAGATGATTCTTAGGTTTAGACCTCATGCGAGTCGATGCTGACCGGCTTTGTAGATGCTGGCCCGCTGCGAGTCGAGGCTGCCCGCCTATTTGTCGATGCTGGCCCGCTGCGAGTCGATGCTGGCCGTCTATTTATCGATGCTGACCGGCCGTGTGTCGATGCTAGCCCGGTGCGAGTCGATGCTGCCCGCCTATTTGTCGATGCTGACCGGCTCTGAGTCGATGCTGGGCGGCTGAGAGTCGATGCTGTCCGGCTGGGTGTCGATGCTGGCCCGCTGCGAGTCGATGCTGGCCGTCCATTTGTCGATCGTGACCGGCTGTGTGTCGATGCTGGCCGCCTGTTGGTCTATGCTGACCGCCTGTGTGTCGATGCTGGTCCGCTGCGAGTCGATATTGGTTGCTTCTTAGTCGATCGTGACCGGCTGTGTGTCGATGCTGGCCGCCTGTTTGTCTATGCTGGCCGTCTGTGTTCCGATGCTGCCCGCTGCGAGTGGATGCTGACCGCCTGATTGTCGATGCTGGCCGTCTATTTGTCGATGCTGGGTGGCTGTGTGTCGATGCTGGCCCGCTGCGAGTCGATGCTGACCGGATGTGAATCGATGCTGTTCGGCTGTGTGTCGATGCTGGCCTACTCCTAGACGATGCTGGCCGGCTGCATTTGGGGACCCCTTCTTCCGACCTATTCGGACTTCTTTAATGGGCGACCCTTTTGGCAATTACCAACGATCCTACACATGAACCAGGTTTATTTCTTCTGCTCGGAGATGCTCGGAGCTTCTCCAAGATGCACCGACAATTTTGAACGCTGCGCCCAGCTGTTCGGAGCTGCTCGGAGCTGGTCGGAGCTTCTCCGAGACGCTCCGAAAATTTTAGGCGCTAAGCCCGGCTCTTCGGAGCTGCTCGGAGCTGGTCGGAGCTTCTCCGAGACGCTCCGATAATTTTGGGCGTTGCGCCCGGCTCTTCGGAGCTGCTCGGAGCTGCTCGGAGCTTCTCCGAGACGCTCCAAAACTTTTGGGCGCTGCGCCCGGCTCTTCGGAGCTGCTCGGAGCATCTCCGAGACGCTTCGAAAATTTTGGGCGCTGCGCCCGGCTCTTCGGAGCTGCTCGGAGCTGTTCGGAGCTTCTCCGAGACGCTCCGAAAATTTTGGGCGCTGCGCCCGACTGTTCGGAGCTGCTCGGAGCTTCTCCGAGACGCTCCGAATATTTTGGGCGCTGCGCCCGGCTGTTTGGAGCTGCTCGGAGCTTTACCGAGACGCTCCGAAAATTTTGGGCGCTGCGCCCGGCTGTTCGGAGTTGCTTCCGATTCACCTTCCGATTCACCGCCAGACGCAGAACTGATCTTTCAGGCGCGAAAAGTAGCGTCCTCAGAACTCCTTTCGCCGGTAGGTTAGGTCAGTCAAGCCCTACCCTGGCTCAGTACAGGCCCATCACACAGCACGCGCCATTCTAGCGTTCCCCTTCCCACATTCTTGAGGCCGTCGCCCCCTTCCCCACATATACTTATATATACATATTACAATACTGGCCGTGGTTAAACGTACATTTAAATCTAAAATGTTGGCCACTCAATACATCTACTTACAATCTAAAGTCTCTAGACTACGCATGCAACATATATCCATATCCATATCTATATACATAGCCATACACAGTCCGTGAATCATACGCTTATCTAAGACAGGATGTGGGCCTACAGGGGAATCGCCTCAGTAATCAAAATCATAATCCACTGGAGAAGCTAAGTCGAACTATAATGAGTCAGAAAAACCAGAAGTCAGGCTACAGTGGATAAGCGAGTTGAGAGAGATGATTCTTAGGTTTAGACCTCATGCGAGTCGATGCTGACCAGCTTTGTAGATGCTGGCCGGTTGAGAGTCGATGCTGAGCGGCTGTGTATCGATGCTGGCCTGCTGTCTGTCGATGCTGGCCGGTTGCGTGTCAATGCCGACCGCCTATTTCTCGATGCTGGCCGGCTGCGTGTTGATGCTGGCCTGCTGCGAGTCGATGCTGGCCCGCCGCATGTCGATGCTGGTCCGCTGCGTGTCAATGCTGCCCGGCTGTGTGTCGATGCTGGCTGGCTGCGTGTCAATGCTGTCCGCCTATTGGTCTATGCTGCCCGGCTGTGTCGATGCTGACCGGCTGCGAGTCGATGCTGGCCCGCTGCGAGTCGAGGCTGACCGGCTGTGTATCGATGCTGGCCGGCTGCGAGTCGATGCCGGCCCGCTGTGAGTCGATGCTGGCAGGCAATTTGTCGATGCTGGCCTGCTGCGTGTCGATGCTGACCGGCTGCGTGTTGATGCTGGCCCGCTGCGAGTCGATGGTGACAGGGTGCGTGTCGATGCTGGCCGCCTATTTATCGATGCTGACCGGGTGCGTGTCGATGCTGGCCGCCTATTTGTCGATGCTGACCCGCTGCGTGTCGATGCTGACCGGCTGTGTATCGATGCTGGCAGGCAATTTGTCGATGCTGGCCCGCTGCGTGTCGATGCTGACCGGCTGCGTGTTGATGCTGGCCCGCTGCGAGTCGATGGTGACCGGGTGCGTGTCGATGCTGGCCGCCTATTTATCGATGCTGACCGGGTGCGTGTCGATGCTGGCCGCCTATTTATCGATGCTGACCGGGTGGGTGTCGATGCTGGCCGCCTATTTATCGATGCTGACCGGGTGCGTGTCGATGCTGGCCGCCTATTTGTCGATGCTGACCCGCTGCGTGTCGATGCTGACCGGCTGTGTATCGATGCTGGCAGGCTATTTGTCGATGCTGGCCGGCTGTGTGTCGATGCTGGCTAGATGCGTGTCACTGCTGGCTGCCTATTTCTCGATGCTGGCCGGCTGCGTGTTGATGCTGGCCTGCTGCGAGTCGATCCTGGCACGCCGCATGTCGATACTGGTCCGCTGCGAGTCAATGCTGCCCGCTGTGTGTCGATGCTGGCTGGCTGCGTGTCAATGCTGTCCGCCTATTGGTCAATGCTAGCCCGGCTGTGTCGATGCTGACCGGCTGCGAGTCGATGCTGGCCCGCTGCGAGTCGAGGCTGCCCGCCTATTTGTCGATGCTGGCCCGCTGCGAGTCGATGCTGGCCGTCTATTTATCGATGCTGACCGGCCGTGTGTCGATGCTAGCCCGGTGCGAGTCGATGCTGCCCGCCTATTTGTCGATGCTGACCGGCTCTGAGTCGATGCTGGGCGGCTGAGAGTCGATGCTGTCCGGCTGGGTGTCGATGCTGGCCCGCTGCGAGTCGATGCTGGCCGTCCATTTGTCGATCGTGACCGGCTGTGTGTCGATGCTGGCCGCCTGTTGGTCTATGCTGACCGCCTGTGTGTCGATGCTGGTCCGCTGCGAGTCGATATTGGTTGCTTCTTAGTCGATCGTGACCGGCTGTGTGTCGATGCTGGCCGCCTGTTTGTCTATGCTGGCCGTCTGTGTTCCGATGCTGCCCGCTGCGAGTGGATGCTGACCGCCTGATTGTCGATGCTGGCCGTCTATTTGTCGATGCTGGGTGGCTGTGTGTCGATGCTGGCCCGCTGCGAGTCGATGCTGACCGGATGTGAATCGATGCTGTTCGGCTGTGTGTCGATGCTGGCCTACTCCTAGACGATGCTGGCCGGCTGCATTTGGGGACCCCTTCTTCCGACCTATTCGGACTTCTTTAATGGGCGACCCTTTTGGCAATTACCAACGATCCTACACATGAACCAGGTTTATTTCTTCTGCTCGGAGATGCTCGGAGCTTCTCCAAGATGCACCGACAATTTTGAACGCTGCGCCCAGCTGTTCGGAGCTGCTCGGAGCTGGTCGGAGCTTCTCCGAGACGCTTCGAAAATGTTGGGCGCTGCGCCCGGCTGTTCGGAGCTGCTCGGAGCTTCTCCGAGACGCTTCGAAAATGTTGGGCGCTGCGCCCGGCTGTTCGGAGCTGCTTCCGATTCACCTTCCGATTCACCGCCAGACGCAGAACTGATCTTTCAGGCGCGAAAAGTAGCGTCCTCAGAACTCCTTTCGCCGGTTGGGTAGGTCAGTCAAGCCCTACCCTGGCTCAGTACAGGCCCATCACACAGCACGCGCCATTTTAGCGTTCCCCTTCCCACATTCTTGAGGCCGTCGCCCCCTTCCCCACATATACTTATATATACATATTACAATACTGGCCGTGGTTAAACGTACATTTAAATCTAAAATGTTGGCCACTCAATACATCTACTTACAATCTAAAGTCTCTAGACTACGCATGCAACATATATCCATATCCATATCTATATACATAGCCATACACAGTCCGTGAATCATACGCTTATCTAAGACAGGATGTGGGCCTACAGGGGAATCGCCTCAGTAATCAAAATCATAATCCACTGGAGAAGCTAAGTCGAACTATAATAAGTCAGAAAAACCAGAAGTCAGGCTACAGTGGATAAGCGAGTTGAGAGAGATGATTCTTAGGTTTAGACCTCATGCGAGTCGATGCTGACCGGCTTTGTAGATGCTGGCCCGCTGCGAGTCGAGGCTGCCCGCCTATTTGTCGATGCTGGCCCGCTGCGAGTCGATGCTGGCCGTCTATTTATCGATGCTGACCGGCCGTGTGTCGATGCTAGCCCGGTGCGAGTCGATGCTGCCCGCCTATTTGTCGATGCTGACCGGCTCTGAGTCGATGCTGGGCGGCTGAGAGTCGATGCTGTCCGGCTGGGTGTCGATGCTGGCCCGCTGCGAGTCGATGCTGGCCGTCCATTTGTCGATCGTGACCGGCTGTGTGTCGATGCTGGCCGCCTGTTGGTCTATGCTGACCGCCTGTGTGTCGATGCTGGTCCGCTGCGAGTCGATATTGGTTGCTTCTTAGTCGATCGTGACCGGCTGTGTGTCGATGCTGGCCGCCTGTTTGTCTATGCTGGCCGTCTGTGTTCCGATGCTGCCCGCTGCGAGTGGATGCTGACCGCCTGATTGTCGATGCTGGCCGTCTATTTGTCGATGCTGGGTGGCTGTGTGTCGATGCTGGCCCGCTGCGAGTCGATGCTGACCGGATGTGAATCGATGCTGTTCGGCTGTGTGTCGATGCTGGCCTACTCCTAGACGATGCTGGCCGGCTGCATTTGGGGACCCCTTCTTCCGACCTATTCGGACTTCTTTAATGGGCGACCCTTTTGGCAATTACCAACGATCCTACACATGAACCAGGTTTATTTCTTCTGCTCGGAGATGCTCGGAGCTTCTCCAAGATGCACCGACAATTTTGAACGCTGCGCCCAGCTGTTCGGAGCTGCTCGGAGCTGGTCGGAGCTTCTCCGAGACGCTCCGAAAATTTTAGGCGCTAAGCCCGGCTCTTCGGAGCTGCTCGGAGCTGGTCGGAGCTTCTCCGAGACGCTCCGATAATTTTGGGCGTTGCGCCCGGCTCTTCGGAGCTGCTCGGAGCTGCTCGGAGCTTCTCCGAGACGCTCCAAAACTTTTGGGCGCTGCGCCCGGCTCTTCGGAGCTGCTCGGAGCATCTCCGAGACGCTTCGAAAATTTTGGGCGCTGCGCCCGGCTCTTCGGAGCTGCTCGGAGCTGCTCGGAGCTTCTCCGAGACGCTCCGAAAATGTTGGGCGCTGCGCCCGACTGTTCGGAGCTGCTCGGAGCTTCTCCGAGACGCTCCGAATATTTTGGGCGCTGCGCCCGGCTGTTTGGAGCTGCTCGGAGCTTTACCGAGACGCTCCGAAAATTTTGGGCGCTGCGCCCGGCTGTTCGGAGTTGCTTCCGATTCACCTTCCGATTCACCGCCAGACGCAGAACTGATCTTTCAGGCGCGAAAAGTAGCGTCCTCAGAACTCCTTTCGCCGGTAGGTTAGGTCAGTCAAGCCCTACCCTGGCTCAGTACAGGCCCATCACACAGCACGCGCCATTCTAGCGTTCCCCTTCCCACATTCTTGAGGCCGTCGCCCCCTTCCCCACATATACTTATATATACATATTACAATACTGGCCGTGGTTAAACGTACATTTAAATCTAAAATGTTGGCCACTCAATACATCTACTTACAATCTAAAGTCTCTAGACTACGCATGCAACATATATCCATATCCATATCTATATACATAGCCATACACAGTCCGTGAATCATACGCTTATCTAAGACAGGATGTGGGCCTACAGGGGAATCGCCTCAGTAATCAAAATCATAATCCACTGGAGAAGCTAAGTCGAACTATAATGAGTCAGAAAAACCAGAAGTCAGGCTACAGTGGATAAGCGAGTTGAGAGAGATGATTCTTAGGTTTAGACCTCATGCGAGTCGATGCTGACCAGCTTTGTAGATGCTGGCCGGTTGAGAGTCGATGCTGAGCGGCTGTGTATCGATGCTGGCCTGCTGTCTGTCGATGCTGGCCGGTTGCGTGTCAATGCCGACCGCCTATTTCTCGATGCTGGCCGGCTGCGTGTTGATGCTGGCCTGCTGCGAGTCGATGCTGGCCCGCCGCATGTCGATGCTGGTCCGCTGCGTGTCAATGCTGCCCGGCTGTGTGTCGATGCTGGCTGGCTGCGTGTCAATGCTGTCCGCCTATTGGTCTATGCTGCCCGGCTGTGTCGATGCTGACCGGCTGCGAGTCGATGCTGGCCCGCTGCGAGTCGAGGCTGACCGGCTGTGTATCGATGCTGGCCGGCTGCGAGTCGATGCCGGCCCGCTGTGAGTCGATGCTGGCAGGCAATTTGTCGATGCTGGCCTGCTGCGTGTCGATGCTGACCGGCTGCGTGTTGATGCTGGCCCGCTGCGAGTCGATGGTGACAGGGTGCGTGTCGATGCTGGCCGCCTATTTATCGATGCTGACCGGGTGCGTGTCGATGCTGGCCGCCTATTTGTCGATGCTGACCCGCTGCGTGTCGATGCTGACCGGCTGTGTATCGATGCTGGCAGGCAATTTGTCGATGCTGGCCCGCTGCGTGTCGATGCTGACCGGCTGCGTGTTGATGCTGGCCCGCTGCGAGTCGATGGTGACCGGGTGCGTGTCGATGCTGGCCGCCTATTTATCGATGCTGACCGGGTGCGTGTCGATGCTGGCCGCCTATTTATCGATGCTGACCGGGTGGGTGTCGATGCTGGCCGCCTATTTATCGATGCTGACCGGGTGCGTGTCGATGCTGGCCGCCTATTTGTCGATGCTGACCCGCTGCGTGTCGATGCTGACCGGCTGTGTATCGATGCTGGCAGGCTATTTGTCGATGCTGGCCGGCTGTGTGTCGATGCTGGCTAGATGCGTGTCACTGCTGGCTGCCTATTTCTCGATGCTGGCCGGCTGCGTGTTGATGCTGGCCTGCTGCGAGTCGATCCTGGCACGCCGCATGTCGATACTGGTCCGCTGCGAGTCAATGCTGCCCGCTGTGTGTCGATGCTGGCTGGCTGCGTGTCAATGCTGTCCGCCTATTGGTCAATGCTAGCCCGGCTGTGTCGATGCTGACCGGCTGCGAGTCGATGCTGGCCCGCTGCGAGTCGAGGCTGCCCGCCTATTTGTCGATGCTGGCCCGCTGCGAGTCGATGCTGGCCGTCTATTTATCGATGCTGACCGGCCGTGTGTCGATGCTAGCCCGGTGCGAGTCGATGCTGCCCGCCTATTTGTCGATGCTGACCGGCTCTGAGTCGATGCTGGGCGGCTGAGAGTCGATGCTGTCCGGCTGGGTGTCGATGCTGGCCCGCTGCGAGTCGATGCTGACCGGCTGTGTATCGATGCTGGCCGCTTATTTGTCGAGCTGATCGGCTGTGTGTCGATGCTGGCCTCTATTTGTCGATCGTGACCGGCTGTGTGTCGATGCTGGCCGCCTGTTTGTCTATGCTGACCGCCTGTTTGTCGATGCTGCCCGCTGCTAGTGGATGCTGACCGCCTGAGTGTCGATGCTGGCCGTCTATTTGTCGATGCTGGGTGGCTGTGTGTCGATGCTGGCCCGCTGCGAGTCGATGCTGACCGGATGTGAATCGATGCTGGTCGGCTGTGTGTCGATGCTGGCCTACTGCTAGACGATGCTGGCCGGCTGCATTTGGGGACCCCTTCTTCCGACCTTTTCGGACATCTTTAATGGGCGACCCTTTTGGCAATTACCAACGATCCTACACATGAACCAGGTTTATTTCTTCTGCTCGGAGATGCTCGGAGCTTCTCCAAGATGCACCGACAATTTTGAACGCTGCGCCCAGCTGTTCAGAGCTGCTCGGAGCATCTCCGAGGCGCTCCGAAAATTTTGGGCGCTGCGCCCGGCTCTTCGGAGCTGTTCGGAGCTGGTCGGAGCTTCTCCGAGACGCTTCGAAAATGTTGGGCGCTGCGCCCGGCTGTTCGGAGCTGCTCGGAGCTTCTCCGAGACGCTTCGAAAATGTTGGGCGCTGCGCCCGGCTGTTCGGAGCTGCTTCCGATTCACCTTCCGATTCACCGCCAGACGCAGAACTGATCTTTCAGGCGCGAAAAGTAGCGTCCTCAGAACTCCTTTCGCCGGTTGGGTAGGTCAGTCAAGCCCTACCCTGGCTCAGTACAGGCCCATCACACAGCACGCGCCATTTTAGCGTTCCCCTTCCCACATTCTTGAGGCCGTCGCCCCCTTCCCCACATATACTTATATATACATATTACAATACTGGCCGTGGTTAAACGTACATTTAAATCTAAAATGTTGGCCACTCAATACATCTACTTACAATCTAAAGTCTCTAGACTACGCATGCAACATATATCCATATCCATATCTATATACATAGCCATACACAGTCCGTGAATCATACGCTTATCTAAGACAGGATGTGGGCCTACAGGGGAATCGCCTCAGTAATCAAAATCATAATCCACTGGAGAAGCTAAGTCGAACTATAATAAGTCAGAAAAACCAGAAGTCAGGCTACAGTGGATAAGCGAGTTGAGAGAGATGATTCTTAGGTTTAGACCTCATGCGAGTCGATGCTGACCGGCTTTGTAGATGCTGGCCCGCTGCGAGTCGAGGCTGCCCGCCTATTTGTCGATGCTGGCCCGCTGCGAGTCGATGCTGGCCGTCTATTTATCGATGCTGACCGGCCGTGTGTCGATGCTAGCCCGGTGCGAGTCGATGCTGCCCGCCTATTTGTCGATGCTGACCGGCTCTGAGTCGATGCTGGGCGGCTGAGAGTCGATGCTGTCCGGCTGGGTGTCGATGCTGGCCCGCTGCGAGTCGATGCTGGCCGTCCATTTGTCGATCGTGACCGGCTGTGTGTCGATGCTGGCCGCCTGTTGGTCTATGCTGACCGCCTGTGTGTCGATGCTGGTCCGCTGCGAGTCGATATTGGTTGCTTCTTAGTCGATCGTGACCGGCTGTGTGTCGATGCTGGCCGCCTGTTTGTCTATGCTGGCCGTCTGTGTTCCGATGCTGCCCGCTGCGAGTGGATGCTGACCGCCTGATTGTCGATGCTGGCCGTCTATTTGTCGATGCTGGGTGGCTGTGTGTCGATGCTGGCCCGCTGCGAGTCGATGCTGACCGGATGTGAATCGATGCTGTTCGGCTGTGTGTCGATGCTGGCCTACTCCTAGACGATGCTGCCCGGCTGCATTTGGGGACCCCTTCTTCCGACCTATTCGGACTTCTTTAATGGGCGACCCTTTTGGCAATTACCAACGATCCTACACATGAACCAGGTTTATTTCTTCTGCTCGGAGATGCTCGGAGCTTCTCCAAGATGCACCGACAATTTTGAACGCTGCGCCCAGCTGTTCGGAGCTGCTCGGAGCTGGTCGGAGCTTCTCCGAGACGCTCCGAAAATTTTAGGCGCTAAGCCCGGCTCTTCGGAGCTGCTCGGAGCTGGTCGGAGCTTCTCCGAGACGCTCCGATAATTTTGGGCGTTGCGCCCGGCTCTTCGGAGCTGCTCGGAGCTGCTCGGAGCTTCTCCGAGACGCTCCAAAACTTTTGGGCGCTGCGCCCGGCTCTTCGGAGCTGCTCGGAGCATCTCCGAGACGCTTCGAAAATTTTGGGCGCTGCGCCCGGCTCTTCGGAGCTGCTCGGAGCTGTTCGGAGCTTCTCCGAGACGCTCCGAAAATGTTGGGCGCTGCGCCCGACTGTTCGGAGCTGCTCGGAGCTTCTCCGAGACGCTCCGAATATTTTGGGCGCTGCGCCCGGCTGTTTGGAGCTGCTCGGAGCTTTACCGAGACGCTCCGAAAATTTTGGGCGCTGCGCCCGGCTGTTCGGAGTTGCTTCCGATTCACCTTCCGATTCACCGCCAGACGCAGAACTGATCTTTCAGGCGCGAAAAGTAGCGTCCTCAGAACTCCTTTCGCCGGTAGGTTAGGTCAGTCAAGCCCTACCCTGGCTCAGTACAGGCCCATCACACAGCACGCGCCATTCTAGCGTTCCCCTTCCCACATTCTTGAGGCCGTCGCCCCCTTCCCCACATATACTTATATATACATATTACAATACTGGCCGTGGTTAAACGTACATTTAAATCTAAAATGTTGGCCACTCAATACATCTACTTACAATCTAAAGTCTCTAGACTACGCATGCAACATATATCCATATCCATATCTATATACATAGCCATACACAGTCCGTGAATCATACGCTTATCTAAGACAGGATGTGGGCCTACAGGGGAATCGCCTCAGTAATCAAAATCATAATCCACTGGAGAAGCTAAGTCGAACTATAATGAGTCAGAAAAACCAGAAGTCAGGCTACAGTGGATAAGCGAGTTGAGAGAGATGATTCTTAGGTTTAGACCTCATGCGAGTCGATGCTGACCAGCTTTGTAGATGCTGGCCGGTTGAGAGTCGATGCTGAGCGGCTGTGTATCGATGCTGGCCTGCTGTCTGTCGATGCTGGCCGGTTGCGTGTCAATGCCGACCGCCTATTTCTCGATGCTGGCCGGCTGCGTGTTGATGCTGGCCTGCTGCGAGTCGATGCTGGCCCGCCGCATGTCGATGCTGGTCCGCTGCGTGTCAATGCTGCCCGGCTGTGTGTCGATGCTGGCTGGCTGCGTGTCAATGCTGTCCGCCTATTGGTCTATGCTGCCCGGCTGTGTCGATGCTGACCGGCTGCGAGTCGATGCTGGCCCGCTGCGAGTCGAGGCTGCCCGCCTATTTGTCGATGCTGGCCCGCTGCGAGTCGATGCTGGCCGTCTATTTATCGATGCTGACCGGCCGTGTGTCGATGCAGCCCGGTGCGAGTCGATGCTGCCCGCCTATTTGTCGATGCTGACCGGCTCTGAGTCGATGCTGGGCGGCTGAGAGTCGATGCTGTCCGGCTGGGTGTCGATGGTGGCCCGCTGCGAGTCGATGCTGACCGGCTGTGTATCGATGCTGGCCGGCTGAGAGTCGATGCTGGCCCGATACGAGTCGAGGCTGGCCGCCTATTTGTCGATGCTGGCCCGCTGCGAGTCGATGCTGGCCGTCTATTTATCGATGCTGACCGGCCGTGTGTCGATGCAGCCCGGTGCGAGTCGATGCTGCCCGCCTATTTCTCGATGCTGGCCGGCTGCGTGTTGATGCTGGCCTGCTGCGAGTCGATCCTGGCCCGCCGCATGTCGATGCTGGTCCGCTGCGTGTCAATGCTGCCCGGCTGTGTGTCGATGCTGGCTGGCTGCGTGTCAATGCTGTCCGCCTATTGGTCTATGCTGCCCGGCTGTGTCGATGCTGACCGGCTGCGAGTCGATGCTGGCCCGCTGCGAGTCGAGGCTGCCCGCCTATTTGTCGATGCTGGCCCGCTGCGAGTCGATGCTGGCCGTCTATTTATCGATGCTGACCGGCCGTGTGTCGATGCAGCCCGGTGCGAGTCGATGCTGCCCGCCTATTTGTCGATGCTGACCGGCTCTGAGTCGATGCTGGGCGGCTGAGAGTCGATGCTGTCCGGCTGGGTGTCGATGGTGGCCCGCTGCGAGTCGATGCTGACCGGCTGTGTATCGATGCTGGCCGGCTGCGAGTCGATGCCGGCCCGCTGTGAGTCGATGCTGGCAGGCAATTTGTCGATGCTGGCCTGCTGCGTGTCGATGCTGACCGGCTGCGTGTTGATGCTGGCCCGCTGCGAGTCGATGGTGACAGGGTGCGTGTCGATGCTGGCCGCCTATTTATCGATGCTGACCGGGTGCGTGTCGATGCTGGCCGCCTATTTGTCGATGCTGACCCGCTGCGTGTCGATGCTGACCGGCTGTGTATCGATGCTGGCAGGCTATTTGTCGATGCTGGCCGGCTGTGTCGATGCTGGCTAGATGCGTGTCACTGCTGGCTGCCTATTTCTCGATGCTGGCCGGCTGCGTGTTGATGCTGGCCTGCTGCGAGTCGATCCTGGCCCGCCGCATGTCGATGCTGGTCCGCTGCGTGTCAATGCTGCCCGGCTGTGTGTCGATGCTGGCTGGCTGCGTGTCAATGCTGTCCGCCTATTGGTCTATGCTGCCCGGCTGTGTCGATGCTGACCGGCTGCGAGTCGATGCTGGCCCGCTGCGAGTCGATGCTGGCCCGCTGCGAGTCGTTGCTGACCGGCTGTGTGTCGATGCTGGCCGTCTATTTATCGATGCTGACCGGCCGTGTGTCGATGCTAGCTCGGTGCGAGTCGATGCTGACCGGCGGTGTCGATGCTGACCGGCTGCGAGTCGATGCTGGCCCGCTGCGAGTCGAGGCTGCCCGCCTATTTGTCGATGCTGGCCCGCTGCGAGTCGATGCTGGCCGTCTATTTATCGATGCTGACCGGCCGTGTGTCGATGCAGCCCGGTGCGAGTCGATGCTGCCCGCCTATTTGTCGATGCTGACCGGCTCTGAGTCGATGCTGGGCGGCTGAGAGTCGATGCTGTCCGGCTGGGTGTCGATGGTGGCCCGCTGCGAGTCGATGCTGACCGGCTGTGTATCGATGCTGGCCGCTTATTTGTCGAGGTGATCGGCTCTGTGTCGATGCTGACCGGCTGCGAGTCGATGCTGGCCCGCTGCGAGTCGATGCTGGCCGTCTATTTATCGATGCTGACCGGCCGTGTGTCGATGCTGCCCGCTGCGAGTGGATGCTGACCGCCTGATTGTCGATGCTGGCCCGCTGCGAGTCGATGCTGGCCGTCTATTTATCGATGCTGACCGGCCGTGTGTCGATGCTAGCCCGGTGCGAGTCGATGCTGACCGGCTGTGTATCGATGCTGGCCGGCTGAGAGTCGATGCTGCCCGCCTATTGGTCGATGCTGACCGGCTGCGAGTCGATGCTGGCTGGCTGAGAGTCGATGCTGGCCCGATACGAGTCGAGGCTGCCTGCCTATTTGTCGATGCTGACCGGCTCTGAGTCGATGCTGGGCGGCTGAGAGTCGATGCCGTCCGGCTGGGTGTCGATGCTGGCCCGCTGCGAGTCGATGCTGACCGGCTGTGTATCGATGCTGGCCGCTTATTTGTCGAGGTGATCGGCTCTGTGTCGATGCTGACCGGCTGCGAGTCGATGCTGGCCCGCTGCGAGTCGATGCTGGCCCGCTGCGAGTCGTTGCTGACCGGCTGTGTGTCGATGCTGGCCGTCTATTTATCGATGCTGACCGGCCGTGTGTCGATGCTAGCTCGGTGCGAGTCGATGCTGACCGGCGGTGTCGATGCTGACCGGCTGCGAGTCGATGCTGGCCCGCTGCGAGTCGATGCTGGCCCGCTGCGAGTCGTTGCTGACCGGCTGTGTGTCGATGCTGGCCGTCTATTTATCGATGCTGACCGGCCGTGTGTCGATGCTAGCTCGGTGCGAGTCGATGCTGACCGGCGGTGTCGATGCTGACCGGCTGCGAGTCGATGCTGGCCCGCTGCGAGTCGAGACTGCCCGCCTATTTGTCGATGCTGGCCCGCTGCGAGTCGATGCTGGCCGTCTATTTATCGATGCTGACCGGCCGTGTGTCGATGCAGCCCGGTGCGAGTCGATGCTGCCCGCCTATTTGTCGATGCTGACCGGCTCTGAGTCGATGCTGGGCGGCTGAGAGTCGATGCTGTCCGGCTGGGTGTCGATGGTGGCCCGCTGCGAGTCGATGCTGACCGGCTGTGTATCGATGCTGGCCGCTTATTTGTCGAGGTGATCGGCTCTGTGTCGATGCTGACCGGCTGCGAGTCGATGCTGGCCCGCTGCGAGTCGATGCTGGCCCGCTGCGAGTCGTTGCTGACCGGCTGTGTGTCGATGCTGGCCGTCTATTTATCGATGCTGACCGGCCGTGTGTCGCTGCTAGCTCGGTGCGAGTCGATGCTGACCGGCGGTGTCGATGCTGACCGGCTGCGAGTCGATGCTGGCCCGCTGCGAGTCGATGCTGGCCCGCTGCGAGTCGTTGCTGACCGGCTGTGTGTCGATGCTGGCCGTCTATTTATCGATGCTGACCGGCCGTGTGTCGATGCTAGCTCGGTGCGAGTCGATGCTGACCGGCGGTGTCGATGCTGACCGGCTGCGAGTCGATGCTGGCCCGCTGCGAGTCGAGACTGCCCGCCTATTTGTCGATGCTGGCCCGCTGCGAGTCGATGCTGGCCGTCTATTTATCGATGCTGACCGGCCGTGTGTCGATGCAGCCCGGTGCGAGTCGATGCTGCCCGCCTATTTGTCGATGCTGACCGGCTCTGAGTCGATGCTGGGCGGCTGAGAGTCGATGCTGTCCGGCTGGGTGTCGATGGTGGCCCGCTGCGAGTCGATGCTGACCGGCTGTGTATCGATGCTGGCCGGCTGTGTATCGATGCTGGCCGCTTATTTGTCGAGCTGATCGGCTGTGAGTCGATGCTGGCCGTCCCTTTGTCGATCGTGACCGGCTGTGTGTCGATGCTGGCCGCCTGTTTGTCTATGCTGACCGCCTATTTGTCGATGCTGACCGGCTCTGAGTCGATGCTGGCCCGCTGCGAGTCGATGCTGACCGGCTGTGTATCGATGCTGGCCGCTTATTTGTCGAGGTGATCGGCTCTGTGTCGATGCTGGCCGTCTATTTGTCGATCGTGACCGGCTGTGTGTCGATGCTGGCCGCCTGTTGGTCTATGCTGACCGCCTGTGTGTCGATGCTGGCCCGCTGCGAGTCGATATTGGTTGCTTCTTAGTCGATCGTGACCGGCTGTGTGTCGATGCTGGCCGCCTGTTTGTCTATGCTGGCCGTCTGTGTTCCGATGCTGCCCGCTGCGAGTGGATGCTGACCGCCTGATTGTCGATGCTGGCCCGCTGCGAGTCGATGCTGGCCGTCTATTTATCGATGCTGACCGGCCGTGTGTCGATGCTAGCCCGGTGCGAGTCGATGCTGACCGGCTGTGTATCGATGCTGGCCGGCTGAGAGTCGATGCTGCCCGCCTATTGGTCGATGCTGACCGGCTGCGAGTCGATGCTGGCTGGCTGAGAGTCGATGCTGGCCCGATACGAGTCGAGGCTGCCTGCCTATTTGTCGATGCTGACCGGCTCTGAGTCGATGCTGGGCGGCTGAGAGTCGATGCCGTCCGGCTGGGTGTCGATGCTGGCCCGCTGCGAGTCGATGCTGACCGGCTGTGAGTCGATGCTGGCCGTCTGCGAGTCGATGCCGGCCCGCTGTGAGTCGATGCTGGCAGGCAATTTGTCGATGCTGGCCCGCTGCGTGTCGATGCTGACCGGCTGCGTGTTGATGCTGGCCCGCTGCGAGTCTGTCACGGATTGCCCTGATTTACAGGTGAACTGTCTATAGATAATAATTACCTAGGGCCTACTGTATAAGTGACTATAGGCTATAAATATAAATGTCGATGGTCGGTTGATGGCCGTGGGGTCCAAAGGGGTCATGGGATGGGCATGATGTCAACCGACGAAGCGAGGAGGATAAAAGACGAGGTGTGCGAACAAGGGAGTGGAGTTCAATCTTCGGAAACGTCGGAGTTCAGTCTTCTGAGAAGAACGAAACGTTGTGGAACGAAAGAGTCTTCTGGAAGAACGTGTCGTCCGGTTGGGGAACGAACGTCTTCGCAGAAGAACGAGTCGTCCGTCGTGGAACGAACGAAAGAGACGTAGAAGAAAGAGACGTTGCAGAACGAACGAAACTTCGTAGAAGAACGGAGTCAGCTGTCGCTGAAGGACGTTTGGTCGCTCGCTTCAGGACGCCGCCGGTGGCAAGGACGTGTCAAGGACAGGCCGCTTCTTTCAACCGTCTACGTGGAGAGAGTCACGAAACGGTTGGTGCAAACGCAGGACCAGGAAACTGTCGCCTCGCTCCGCTCAGGACTCGCCCCACCTCGGAACCGTGAGTTTCACCAGTTGGGTTTGGGGGGACCTGGGAAGGGCACGGCCATCGACGGGGTGTTAGAAAAACGTAGACGTACTGTAAATATATCTCTAGTGAGTGTATATATGTTGTGGATTAATGTAAGTATAAACGTCGGTGTTGTGTTCATTGACAATATTTCTTATCTCGCCACCGCTCACAACCTCCCTGGCTAGTTAGGCCTAGGGTATAACTCGCCATCTCACGTAAACCGTGACAGAGTCGATGGTGACCGGGTGCGTGTCGATGCTGGCCGCCTATTTATCGATGCTGACCGGGTGCGTGTCGATGCTGGCCGCCTATTTATCGATGCTGACCGGGTGCGTGTCGATGCTGGCCGCCTATTTGTCGATGCTGACCCGCTGCGTGTCGATGCTGACCGGCTGTGTATCGATGCTGGCAGGCTATTTGTCGATGCTGGCCGGCTGTGTGTCGATGCTGGCTAGATGCGTGTCACTGCTGGCTGCCTATTTCTCGATGCTGGCCGGCTGCGTGTTGATGCTGGCCTGCTGCGAGTCGATCCTGGCCCGCCGCATGTCGATGCTGGTCCGCTGCGAGTCAATGCTGCCCGCTGTGTGTCGATGCTGGCTGGCTGCGTGTCAATGCTGTCCGCCTTTTGGTCTATGCTAGCCCGGCTGTGTCGATGCTGACCGGCTGCGAGTCGATGCTGGCCCGCTGCGAGTCGAGGCTGCCCGCCTATTTGTCGATGCTGGCCCGCTGCGAGTCGATGCTGGCCGTCTATTTTTCGATGCTGACCGGCCGTGTGTCGATGCTAGCCCGGTGCGAGTCGATGCTGCCCGCCTATTTGTCGATGCTGACCGGCTCTGAGTCGATGCTGGGCGGCTGAGAGTCGATGCTGTCCGGCTGGGTGTCGATGCTGGCCCGCTGCGAGTCGATGCTGACCGGCTGTGTATCGATGCTGGCCGCTTATTTGTCGAGCTGATCGGCTGTGTGTCGATGCTGGCCGTCTATTTGTCGATCGTGACCGGCTGTGTGTCGATGCTGGCCGCCTGTTTGTCTATGCTGACCGCCTGTGTGTCGATGCTGCCCGCTGCGAGTGGATGCTGACCGCCTGAGTGTCGATGCTGGCCGTCTATTTGTCGATTCTGGGTGGCTGTGTGTCGATGCTGGCCCGCTGCGAGTCGATGCTGACCGGATGTGAATCGATGCTGGCCGGCTGTGTGTAGATGCTGGCCTACTGCTAGACGATGCTGGCCGGCTGCATTTGGGGACCCCTTCTTCCGACCTTTTCGGACATCTTTAATGGGCGACCCTTTTGGCAATTACCAACGATCCTACACATGAACCAGGTTTATTTCTTCTGCTCGGAGATGCTTGGAGCTTCTCCAAGATGCACCGACAATTTTGAACGCTGCGCCCAGCTGTTCAGAGCTGCTCGGAGCATCTCCGAGACGCTCCGAAAATTTTGGGCGCTGCGCCCGGCTCTTCGGAGCTGCTCGGAGCTGGTCGGAGCTTCTCCGAGACGCTCCGAAAATTTTGGGCGCTGCGCCCGGCTGTTCGGAGCTGCTGGTCGGAGCTTCTCCGAGACGCTCCGAAAATTTTGGGCGCTGCGCCCGGCTGTTCGGAGCTGCTTCCGATTCACCTTCCGATTCACCGCCAGACGCAGAACTGATCTTTCAGGCGCGAAAAGTAGCGTCCTCAGAACTCCTTTCGCCGGTAGGGTAGGTCAGTCAAGCCCTACCCTGGCTCAGTACAGGCCCATCACACAGCACGCGCCATTCTAGCGTTCCCCTTCCCACATTCTTGAGGCCGTCGCCCCCTTCCCCACATATACTTATATATACATATTACAATACTGACCGTGGTTAAACGTACATTTAAATCTAAAATGTTGGCCACTCAATACATCTACTTACAATCTAAAGTCTCTAGACTACGCATGCAACATATATCCATATCCATATCTATATACATAGCCATACACAGTCCGTGAATCATACGCTTATCTAAGACAGGATGTGGGCCTACAGGGGAATCGCCTCAGTAATCAAAATCATAATCCACTGGAGAAGCTAAGTCGAACTACAGTATAATAAGTCAGAAAAACCAGAAGTCAGGCTACAGTGGATAAGCGAGTTGAGAGAGATGATTCTTAGGTTTAGACCTCATGCGAGTCGATGCTGACCGGCTTTGTAGATGCTGGCCGGCTGAGAGTCAATGCTGAGCGGCTGTGTATCGATGCTGGCCTGCTGTCTGTCGATGCTGGCCGGTTGCGTGTCAATGCCGACCGCCTATTTCTCGATGCTGGCCGGCTGCGTGTTGATGCTGGCCTGCTGCGAGTCGATGCTGGCCCGCCGCATGTCGATGCTGGTCCGCTGCGTGTCAATGCTGCCCGGCTGTGTCGATGCTGACCGGCTGCGAGTCGATGCTGGCCCGCTGCGAGTCGATGCTGGCCCGCTGCGAGTCGTTGCTGACCGGCTGTGTGTCGATGCTGGCCGTCTATTTATCGATGCTGACCGGCCGTGTGTCGATGGTAGCCCGGTGCGAGTCGATGCTGCCCGCCTATTTGTCGATGCTGACCGGCTCTGAGTCGATGCTGGGCGGCTGAGAGTCGATGCTGTCCGGCTGGGTGTCGATGGTTGCCCGCTGCGAGTCGATGCTGACCGGCTGTGTATCGATGCTGGCCGGCTGAGAGTCGATGCTGGCCCGATACGAGTCGAGGCTGGCCGCCTATTTGTCGATGCTGACCCGCTGCGTGCCGATGCTGACCGGCTGTGTATCGATGCTGGCCGCCTATTTGTCGATGCTGACCGGGTGCGTGTCGATGCTGGCCGCCTATTTGTCGATGCTGACCCGCTGCGTGCCGATGCTGACCGGCTGTGTGTCGATGCAGGCTAGATGCGTGTCACTTCTGGCTGCCTATTTGTCGATGCTGGCCCGCTGCGTGTCGATGGTGACCGGCTGCGTGTTGATGCTGGCCGCCTATTTATCGATGCTGACCGGGTGCGTGTCACTGCTGGCTGCCTATTTGTCGATGCTGGCCGCTGCGTGTCGATGCTGACCGACTGTGTATCGATGCTGGCCGGCTGCGAGTCGATGCCGGCCCGCTGTGAGTCGATGCTGGCAGGCTATTTGTCGATGCTGGCCCGCTGCGAGTCGATGGTGACCGGGTGCGTGTCGATGCTGGCCGCCTATTTATCGATGCTGACCGGGTGCGTGTCGATGCTGGCCGCCTATTTCTCGATGCTGGCCCGCTGCGTGTCGATGCTGACCGGCTGCGTGTTGATGCTGGCCCGCTGCGAGTCGATGGTGACCGGGTGCGAGTCGATGCTGGCCGCCTATTTATCGATGCTGACCGGGTGCGTGTCGATGCTGGCCGCCTATTTGTCGATGCTGACCCGCTGCGTGTCTATGCTGACCGGCTGTGTATCGATGCTGGCCGGCTGCGAGTCGATGCCGGCCCGCTGTGAATCGATGCTGTTCGGCTGTGTGTCGATGCTGGCCCGCTGCGAGTCGATGGTGACCGGGTGCGTGTCGATGCTGGCCGCCTATTTATCGATGCTGACCGGGTGCGTGTCACTGCTGGCCGCCTATTTGTCGATGCTGACCGGCTGCGTGTCGATGCTGACCGGCTGTGTATCGATACTGGCCGGCTGCGAGTCGATGCCGGCCCGCTGCGAGTCGATGCTGGCAGGCTATTTGTCGATGCTGGTCGGCTGTGTGTCGATGCTGGCTAGATGCGTGTCACTGCTGGCTGCCTATTTGTCGATGCTGGCCCGCTGCGTGTCGATGCTGACCGGCTGCGTGTTGATGCTGGCCCGCTGCGAGTCGATGCTGACCGGGTGCGTGTCACTGCTGGCTGCCTATTTGTCGATGCTGGCCCGCTGCCTGTCGATGCTGACCGGCTGCGTGTTGATGCTGGCCCGCTGCGAGTCGATGGTGACCGGGTGCGTGTCGATGCTGGCCGCCTGTTTATCGATGCTGACCGGGTGCGTGTCGATGCTGGCTGCCTATTTGTCGATGCTGACCCGCTGTGTATCGATGCTGGCCGGCTGCGAGTCTATGCCGGCCCGCTGCGAGTCGATGCTGGCAGGCTATTTGTCGATGCTGGCCGGCTGTGTGTCGATGCTGGCTAGATGCGTGTCACTGCTGGCTGCCTATTTGTCGATGCTGGCCCGCTGCGTGTCGATGCTGACCGGCTGCGTGTTGATGCTGGCCCGCTGCGAGTCGATGGTGACCGGGTGCGTGTCGATGCTGGCCGCCTATTTATCGATGCTGACCGGCTGTGTATCGATGCTGGCCCGCTGCGAGTCGATGCCGGCCCGCTGCGAGTCGATGCTGACCGGTTGTGTATCGATGGTGGCCCGCTGCGAGTCGATGCCGGCCCGCTGCGAGTCGATGCTGGCAGGCTATTTGTTGATGCTGGCCGGCTGTGTGTCGATGCTGGCTAGATGCGTGTCACTGCTGTCTGCCTATTTGTCGATGCTGGCCCGATGAGTGTCGATGCTGACCGGCTGCGTGTTGATGCTGGCCCGGTGCGAGTCGATGCTGACCGGGTGCGTGTCACTGCTGGCTGCCTATTTGTCGATGCTGGCCCGCTGCCTGTCGATGCTGACCGGCTGCGTGTTGATGCTGGCCCGCTGCGAGTCGATGCTGACCGGGTGCGTGTCGATGCTGGCCGCCTGTTTATCGATGCTGACCGGGTGCGTGTCGATGCTGGCTGCCTATTTGTCGATGCTGACCCGCTGTGTATCGATGCTGGCCGGCTGCGAGTCTATGCCGGCCCGCTGCGAGTCGATGCTGGCAGGCTATTTGTCGATGCTGGCCGGCTGTGTGTCGATGCTGGCTAGATGCGTGTCACTGCTGGCTGCCTATTTGTCGATGCTGGCCCGCTGCGTGTCGATGCTGACCGGCTGCGTGTTGATGCTGGCCCGCTGCGAGTCGATGGTGACCGGGTGCGTGTCGATGCTGACCGGCGGTGTCGATGCTGACCGGCTGCGAGTCGATGCTGGCCCGCTGCGAATCGAGACTGCCCGCCTATTTGTCGATGCTGGCCCGCTGCGAGTCGATGCTGGCCGTCTATTTATCGATGCTGACCGGCCGTGTGTCGATGCAGCCCGGTGCGAGTCGATGCTGCCCGCCTATTTGTCGATGCTGACCGGCTCTGAGTCGATGCTGGGCGGCTGAGAGTCGATGCTGTCCGGCTGGGTGTCGATGGTGGCCCGCTGCGAGTCGATGCTGACCGGCTGTGTATCGATGCTGGCCGCTTATTTGTCGAGGTGATCGGCTCTGTGTCGATGCTGACCGGCTGCGAGTCGATGCTGGCCCGCTGCGAGTCGATGCTGGCCCGCTGCGAGTCGTTGCTGACCGGCTGTGTGTCGATGCTGGCCGTCTATTTATCGATGCTGACCGGCCGTGTGTCGCTGCTAGCTCGGTGCGAGTCGATGCTGACCGGCGGTGTCGATGCTGACCGGCTGCGAGTCGATGCTGGCCCGCTGCGAGTCGATGCTGGCCCGCTGCGAGTCGTTGCTGACCGGCTGTGTGTCGATGCTGGCCGTCTATTTATCGATGCTGACCGGCCGTGTGTCGATGCTAGCTCGGTGCGAGTCGATGCTGACCGGCGGTGTCGATGCTGACCGGCTGCGAGTCGATGCTGGCCCGCTGCGAGTCGAGACTGCCCGCCTATTTGTCGATGCTGGCCCGCTGCGAGTCGATGCTGGCCGTCTATTTATCGATGCTGACCGGCCGTGTGTCGATGCAGCCCGGTGCGAGTCGATGCTGCCCGCCTATTTGTCGATGCTGACCGGCTCTGAGTCGATGCTGGGCGGCTGAGAGTCGATGCTGTCCGGCTGGGTGTCGATGGTGGCCCGCTGCGAGTCGATGCTGACCGGCTGTGTATCGATGCTGGCCGGCTGTGTATCGATGCTGGCCGCTTATTTGTCGAGCTGATCGGCTGTGAGTCGATGCTGGCCGTCCCTTTGTCGATCGTGACCGGCTGTGTGTCGATGCTGGCCGCCTGTTTGTCTATGCTGACCGCCTATTTGTCGATGCTGACCGGCTCTGAGTCGATGCTGGCCCGCTGCGAGTCGATGCTGACCGGCTGTGTATCGATGCTGGCCGCTTATTTGTCGAGGTGATCGGCTCTGTGTCGATGCTGGCCGTCTATTTGTCGATCGTGACCGGCTGTGTCGATGCTGGCCGCCTGTTGGTCTATGCTGACCGCCTGTGTGTCGATGCTGGCCCGCTGCGAGTCGATATTGGTTGCTTCTTAGTCGATCGTGACCGGCTGTGTGTCGATGCTGGCCGCCTGTTTGTCTATGCTGGCCGTCTGTGTTCCGATGCTGCCCGCTGCGAGTGGATGCTGACCGCCTGATTGTCGATGCTGGCCCGCTGCGAGTCGATGCTGGCCGTCTATTTATCGATGCTGACCGGCCGTGTGTCGATGCTAGCCCGGTGCGAGTCGATGCTGACCGGCTGTGTATCGATGCTGGCCGGCTGAGAGTCGATGCTGCCCGCCTATTGGTCGATGCTGACCGGCTGCGAGTCGATGCTGGCTGGCTGAGAGTCGATGCTGGCCCGATACGAGTCGAGGCTGCCTGCCTATTTGTCGATGCTGACCGGCTCTGAGTCGATGCTGGGCGGCTGAGAGTCGATGCCGTCCGGCTGGGTGTCGATGCTGGCCCGCTGCGAGTCGATGCTGACCGGCTGTGAGTCGATGCTGGCCGTCTGCGAGTCGATGCCGGCCCGCTGTGAGTCGATGCTGGCAGGCAATTTGTCGATGCTGGCCCGCTGCGTGTCGATGCTGACCGGCTGCGTGTTGATGCTGGCCCGCTGCGAGTCTGTCACGGATTGCCCTGATTTACAGGTGAACTGTCTATAGATAATAATTACCTAGGGCCTACTGTATAAGTGACTATAGGCTATAAATATAAATGTCGATGGTCGGTTGATGGCCGTGGGGTCCAAAGGGGTCATGGGATGGGCATGATGTCAACCGACGAAGCGAGGAGGATAAAAGACGAGGTGTGCGAACAAGGGAGTGGAGTTCAATCTTCGGAAACGTCGGAGTTCAGTCTTCTGAGAAGAACGAAACGTTGTGGAACGAAAGAGTCTTCTGGAAGAACGTGTCGTCCGGTTGGGGAACGAACGTCTTCGCAGAAGAACGAGTCGTCCGTCGTGGAACGAACGAAAGAGACGTAGAAGAAAGAGACGTTGCAGAACGAACGAAACTTCGTAGAAGAACGGAGTCAGCTGTCGCTGAAGGACGTTTGGTCGCTCGCTTCAGGACGCCGCCGGTGGCAAGGACGTGTCAAGGACAGGCCGCTTCTTTCAACCGTCTACGTGGAGAGAGTCACGAAACGGTTGGTGCAAACGCAGGACCAGGAAACTGTCGCCTCGCTCCGCTCAGGACTCGCCCCACCTCGGAACCGTGAGTTTCACCAGTTGGGTTTGGGGGGACCTGGGAAGGGCACGGCCATCGACGGGGTGTTAGAAAAACGTAGACGTACTGTAAATATATCTCTAGTGAGTGTATATATGTTGTGGATTAATGTAAGTATAAACGTCGGTGTTGTGTTCATTGACAATATTTCTTATCTCGCCACCGCTCACAACCTCCCTGGCTAGTTAGGCCTAGGGTATAACTCGCCATCTCACGTAAACCGTGACAGAGTCGATGGTGACCGGGTGCGTGTCGATGCTGGCCGCCTATTTATCGATGCTGACCGGGTGCGTGTCGATGCTGGCCGCCTATTTATCGATGCTGACCGGGTGCGTGTCGATGCTGGCCGCCTATTTGTCGATGCTGACCCGCTGCGTGTCGATGCTGACCGGCTGTGTATCGATGCTGGCAGGCTATTTGTCGATGCTGGCCGGCTGTGTGTCGATGCTGGCTAGATGCGTGTCACTGCTGGCTGCCTATTTCTCGATGCTGGCCGGCTGCGTGTTGATGCTGGCCTGCTGCGAGTCGATCCTGGCCCGCCGCATGTCGATGCTGGTCCGCTGCGAGTCAATGCTGCCCGCTGTGTGTCGATGCTGGCTGGCTGCGTGTCAATGCTGTCCGCCTTTTGGTCTATGCTAGCCCGGCTGTGTCGATGCTGACCGGCTGCGAGTCGATGCTGGCCCGCTGCGAGTCGAGGCTGCCCGCCTATTTGTCGATGCTGGCCCGCTGCGAGTCGATGCTGGCCGTCTATTTTTCGATGCTGACCGGCCGTGTGTCGATGCTAGCCCGGTGCGAGTCGATGCTGCCCGCCTATTTGTCGATGCTGACCGGCTCTGAGTCGATGCTGGGCGGCTGAGAGTCGATGCTGTCCGGCTGGGTGTCGATGCTGGCCCGCTGCGAGTCGATGCTGACCGGCTGTGTATCGATGCTGGCCGCTTATTTGTCGAGCTGATCGGCTGTGTGTCGATGCTGGCCGTCTATTTGTCGATCGTGACCGGCTGTGTGTCGATGCTGGCCGCCTGTTTGTCTATGCTGACCGCCTGTGTGTCGATGCTGCCCGCTGCGAGTGGATGCTGACCGCCTGAGTGTCGATGCTGGCCGTCTATTTGTCGATTCTGGGTGGCTGTGTGTCGATGCTGGCCCGCTGCGAGTCGATGCTGACCGGATGTGAATCGATGCTGGCCGGCTGTGTGTAGATGCTGGCCTACTGCTAGACGATGCTGGCCGGCTGCATTTGGGGACCCCTTCTTCCGACCTTTTCGGACATCTTTAATGGGCGACCCTTTTGGCAATTACCAACGATCCTACACATGAACCAGGTTTATTTCTTCTGCTCGGAGATGCTCGGAGCTTCTCCAAGATGCACCGACAATTTTGAACGCTGCGCCCAGCTGTTCAGAGCTGCTCGGAGCATCTCCGAGACGCTCCGAAAATTTTGGGCGCTGCGCCCGGCTCTTCGGAGCTGCTCGGAGCTGGTCGGAGCTTCTCCGAGACGCTCCGAAAATTTTGGGCGCTGCGCCCGGCTGTTCGGAGCTGTTCGGAGCTGGTCGGAGCTTCTCCGAGACGCTCCGAAAATTTTGGGCGCTGCGCCCGGCTGTTCGGAGCTGCTTCCGATTCACCTTCCGATTCACCGCCAGACGCAGAACTGATCTTTCAGGCGCGAAAAGTAGCGTCCTCAGAACTCCTTTCGCCGGTAGGGTAGGTCAGTCAAGCCCTACCCTGGCTCAGTACAGGCCCATCACACAGCACGCGCCATTCTAGCGTTCCCCTTCCCACATTCTTGAGGCCGTCGCCCCCTTCCCCACATATACTTATATATACATATTACAATACTGGCCGTGGTTAAACGTACATTTAAATCTAAAATGTTGGCCACTCAATACATCTACTTACAATCTAAAGTCTCTAGACTACGCATGCAACATATATCCATATCCATATCTATATACATAGCCATACACAGTCCGTGAATCATACGCTTATCTAAGACAGGATGTGGGCCTACAGGGGAATCGCCTCAGTAATCAAAATCATAATCCACTGGAGAAGCTAAGTCGAACTACAGTATAATAAGTCAGAAAAACCAGAAGTCAGGCTACAGTGGATAAGCGAGTTGAGAGAGATGATTCTTAGGTTTAGACCTCATGCGAGTCGATGCTGACCGGCTTTGTAGATGCTGGCCGGCTGAGAGTCAATGCTGAGCGGCTGTGTATCGATGCTGGCCTGCTGTCTGTCGATGCTGGCCGGTTGCGTGTCAATGCCGACCGCCTATTTCTCGATGCTGGCCGGCTGCGTGTTGATGCTGGCCTGCTGCGAGTCGATGCTGGCCCGCCGCATGTCGATGCTGGTCCGCTGCGTGTCAATGCTGCCCGGCTGTGTGTCGATGCTGGCTGGCTGCGAATGCTGTCCGCCTATTGGTCTATGCTGCCCGGCTGTCGATGCTGACCGGCTGCGAGTCGATGCTGGCCCGCTGCGAGTCGATGCTGGCCCGCTGACCGGCTGTGTGTCGATGCTGGCCGTCTATTTATCGATGCTGACCGGCCGTGTGTCGATGGTAGCCCGGTGCGAGTCGATGCTGCCCGCCTATTTGTCGATGCTGACCGGCTCTGAGTCGATGCTGGGCGGCTGAGAGTCGATGCTGTCCGGCTGGGTGTCGATGGTTGCCCGCTGCGAGTCGATGCTGACCGGCTGTGTATCGATGCTGGCCGGCTGAGAGTCGATGCTGGCCCGATACGAGTCGAGGCTGGCCGCCTATTTGTCGATGCTGACCCGCTGCGTGCCGATGCTGACCGGCTGTGTATCGATGCTGGCCGCCTATTTGTCGATGCTGACCGGGTGCGTGTCGATGCTGGCCGCCTATTTGTCGATGCTGACCCGCTGCGTGCCGATGCTGACCGGCTGTGTGTCGATGCAGGCTAGATGCGTGTCACTTCTGGCTGCCTATTTGTCGATGCTGGCCCGCTGCGTGTCGATGGTGACCGGCTGCGTGTTGATGCTGGCCCGCTGCGAGTCGATGGTGACCGGGTGCGTGTCGATGCTGGCCGCCTATTTATCGATGCTGACCGGGTGCGTGTCACTGCTGGCTGCCTATTTGTCGATGCTGGCCGCTGCGTGTCGATGCTGACCGACTGTGTATCGATGCTGGCCGGCTGCGAGTCGATGCCGGCCCGCTGTGAGTCGATGCTGGCAGGCTATTTGTCGATGCTGGCCCGCTGCGAGTCGATGGTGACCGGGTGCGTGTCGATGCTGGCCGCCTATTTATCGATGCTGACCGGGTGCGTGTCGATGCTGGCCGCCTATTTCTCGATGCTGGCCCGCTGCGTGTCGATGCTGACCGGCTGCGTGTTGATGCTGGCCCGCTGCGAGTCGATGGTGACCGGGTGCGAGTCGATGCTGGCCGCCTATTTATCGATGCTGACCGGGTGCGTGTCGATGCTGGCCGCCTATTTGTCGATGCTGACCCGCTGCGTGTCTATGCTGACCGGCTGTGTATCGATGCTGGCCGGCTGCGAGTCGATGCCGGCCCGCTGTGAATCGATGCTGTTCGGCTGTGTGTCGATGCTGGCCCGCTGCGAGTCGATGGTGACCGGGTGCGTGTCGATGCTGGCCGCCTATTTATCGATGCTGACCGGGTGCGTGTCACTGCTGGCCGCCTATTTGTCGATGCTGACCGGCTGCGTGTCGATGCTGACCGGCTGTGTATCGATACTGGCCGGCTGCGAGTCGATGCCGGCCCGCTGCGAGTCGATGCTGGCAGGCTATTTGTCGATGCTGGTCGGCTGTGTGTCGATGCTGGCTAGATGCGTGTCACTGCTGGCTGCCTATTTGTCGATGCTGGCCCGCTGCGTGTCGATGCTGACCGGCTGCGTGTTGATGCTGGCCCGCTGCGAGTCGATGCTGACCGGGTGCGTGTCACTGCTGGCTGCCTATTTGTCGATGCTGGCCCGCTGCCTGTCGATGCTGACCGGCTGCGTGTTGATGCTGGCCCGCTGCGAGTCGATGGTGACCGGGTGCGTGTCGATGCTGGCCGCCTGTTTATCGATGCTGACCGGGTGCGTGTCGATGCTGGCTGCCTATTTGTCGATGCTGACCCGCTGTGTATCGATGCTGGCCGGCTGCGAGTCTATGCCGGCCCGCTGCGAGTCGATGCTGGCAGGCTATTTGTCGATGCTGGCCGGCTGTGTGTCGATGCTGGCTAGATGCGTGTCACTGCTGGCTGCCTATTTGTCGATGCTGGCCCGCTGCGTGTCGATGCTGACCGGCTGCGTGTTGATGCTGGCCCGCTGCGAGTCGATGGTGACCGGGTGCGTGTCGATGCTGGCCGCCTATTTATCGATGCTGACCGGCTGTGTATCGATGCTGGCCCGCTGCGAGTCGATGCCGGCCCGCTGCGAGTCGATGCTGACCGGTTGTGTATCGATGGTGGCCCGCTGCGAGTCGATGCCGGCCCGCTGCGAGTCGATGCTGGCAGGCTATTTGTTGATGCTGGCCGGCTGTGTGTCGATGCTGGCTAGATGCGTGTCACTGCTGTCTGCCTATTTGTCGATGCTGGCCCGATGAGTGTCGATGCTGACCGGCTGCGTGTTGATGCTGGCCCGGTGCGAGTCGATGCTGACCGGGTGCGTGTCACTGCTGGCTGCCTATTTGTCGATGCTGGCCCGCTGCCTGTCGATGCTGACCGGCTGCGTGTTGATGCTGGCCCGCTGCGAGTCGATGCTGACCGGGTGCGTGTCGATGCTGGCCGCCTGTTTATCGATGCTGACCGGGTGCGTGTCGATGCTGGCTGCCTATTTGTCGATGCTGACCCGCTGTGTATCGATGCCGGGTGCGTGTCGATGCTGGCCGCCTATTTATCGATGCTGACCGGGTGCGTGTCGATGCTGCCCGTCTATTTGTCGATGCTGACCGGCTCTGAGTCGATGCTGGGCGGCTGTGTATCGATGCTCACCGGCTGCGAGTCGATGCTGACCGGCTGCGTGTTGATGCTGGCCCGCTGCGAGTCGATGGTGACCGGGTGCGTGTCGATGCTGGCCGCCTATTTATCGATGCTGACCGGCTGTGTATCGATGCTGGCCCGCTGCGAGTCGATGCCGGCCCGCTGCGAGTCGATGCTGACCGGTTGTGTATCGATGGTGGCCCGCTGCGAGTCGATGCCGGCCCGCTGCGAGTCGATGCTGGCAGGCTATTTGTTGATGCTGGCCGGCTGTGTGTCGATGCTGGCTAGATGCGTGTCACTGCTGTCTGCCTATTTGTCGATGCTGGCCCGATGAGTGTCGATGCTGACCGGCTGCGTGTTGATGCTGGCCCGGTGCGAGTCGATGCTGACCGGGTGCGTGTCACTGCTGGCTGCCTATTTGTCGATGCTGGCCCGCTGCCTGTCGATGCTGACCGGCTGCGTGTTGATGCTGGCCCGCTGCGAGTCGATGCTGACCGGGTGCGTGTCGATGCTGGCTGCCTATTTGTCGATGCTGACCCGCTGTGTATCGATGCTGGCCGGCTGCGAGTCTATGCCGGCCCGCTGCGAGTCGATGCTGGCAGGCTATTTGTCGATGCTGGCCGGCTGTGTGTCGATGCTGGCTAGATGCGTGTCACTGCTGGCTGCCTATTTGTCGATGCTGGCCCGCTGCGTGTCGATGCTGACCGGCTGCGTGTTGATGCTGGCCCGCTGCGAGTCGATGGTGACCGGGTGCGTGTCGATGCTGGCCGCCTATTTATCGATGCTGACCGGGTGCGTGTCGATGCTGCCCGTCTATTTGTCGATGCTGACCGGCTCTGAGTCGATGCTGGGCGGCTGTGTATCGATGCTCACCGGCTGCGAGTCGATGCCGGCCCGCTGTGAGTCGATGCTGGCAGGCTATTTGTCGATGCTGGAACGCTGCGAGTTGATGGTGACCGGGTGCGTGTCGATGCTGGCCGCCTATTTATCGATGCTGACCGGGTGCGTGTCGATGCTGGCCGACTATTTGTCGATGCTGGCCCGCTGCGTGTCGATGCTGACCGGCTGTGTATCGATGCTGGCCGGCTGCGTGTTGATGCTGGCCCGCTGCGAGTCGATGGTGACCGGGTGCGTGTCGATGCTGGCAGCCTATTTGTCGATGCTGACCGGCTGTGTATCGATGCTGGCCGGTTGCGAGTCTATGCCGGCCCGCTGCGAGTCGATGCTGGCAGGCTATTTGCCGATGCTGGCCGGCTGTGTGTCGATGCTGGCTAGATGCGTGTCACTGCTGGCCGCCTATTTGTCGATGCTGGCCCGCTGCGTGTCGATGCTGATCGGCTGTGTATCGATGCTGGCAGGCTATTTGTCGATGCTGGCCGGCTGTGTCGATGCTGGCTAGATGCGTGTCACTGCTGGCTGCCTATTTGTCGATGCTGGCCCGCTGCGTGTCGATGGTGACCGGCTGCGTGTTGATGCTGGCCCGCTGCGAGTCGATGGTGACCGGGTGCGTGTCGATGCTGGCCGCCTATTTATCGATGCTGACTGGGTGCGTGTCACTGCTGGCTGCCTATTTGTCGATGCTGGCCCGCTGCGTGTCGATGCTGACCGGCTGCGTGTTGATGCTGGCCCGCTGCGAGTCGATGGTGACCGGGTGCGTGTCGATGCTGGCCGCCTATTTATCGATGCTGACCGGCTGTGTATCGATGCTGGCCCGCTGCGAGTCGATGCCGGCCCGCTGCGAGTCGATGCTGACCGGTTGTGTATCGATGCTGGCCACCAATTTTTCGATGCTGGCCGGCTGCGAGTCGATGCTGGTCGCCTATTTCTCGATGCTGGCCGGCTGTGTGTCGATGCTGGCCCGCTGCGTGTCGATGCTGACCGGCTGTGTGTCGATGTTGGCCCGCTGCGAGTCGATGCTGACCGGCTGTATATCAATGCTGGCCGGGTGTGTCGATGCTGGCCGGCTGCGTGTCACTGCTGGCTGCCTATTTTTTATGCTGGCCGGGAGTGCGTCGATGCTGACCGGCTGCGAGTCGATACTGGCCGGCTGTGTGTCGATGCTGGCCCGATACGAGTCGATGCTGGCCGGCTATGTGTCGATGCTGGTGGTTTCTGTGTCGATGCTGGCCGGCTGTGTCAATGCTGGCCGGCTATGTGTCGATGCTGGTCGTTTCTGTGTCGATGCTTGTTGGCTGTGTGTCGATTCTGGTCGGTTCAGTGTCTATGCTGGTCTGTTTTATTGATGCTGCTCGGTTCTTTGTCGATGCTGGTCGGTTCTGCGTCGATGTTAGTCGGGTTATTGTCGTGGGTTACTGTTAGTTCATTAGGATGAGTCTTTTAAATCAAATGCTGCGACCACTGACCAGTAGATGGAGGTGTCATTCAAGCATCCTTTATAAAGAGGGCAGAGTTCAGAATTCAAGCAGCGCGCGCACCGTTGGACTTTTGACAACTAGTGACCAGCTGTTTGGCCAGATGTATTACGTGGACCAGGCGGGAATGATTCTTCACATACAAGGCAGCCGTGTGGCTTTGCAAAATATAGGGTAAAGAATATTTCGCCGTCTGAGTTAAGTAGGACAGCTATGCCAGAAGCTGCAAAAGTGAGCTGAATTTAACTTTTAAGTTACCGGAACGCTCACAAAATGTGTGCGCTGGCAGGAAACTGTTGCGCGCGCTATCCTTAAAACTTGTGCGCGCGCGCACGAGCGCAGCTTAGAGGGAACATTGATTGTAGACCGTAAATAGAATTTGATAAATTTCAGTTTGCTTAGAGAACGTTCACAAGATGCTACTGAGACTGGCAATGTCAACAGAATCTCAAAATATTGCCGGGGCACCCATATGATCGAGGCCTCTGCATAACGGTAAACTGGTAGATTCTGTAGCATTGTAGTATCGTAGCATCGTACAATAAAGTAATATCATACCATAAGAAGCCTACTAACACAAGGTATTTGGCCACCCTAGAAGCCATCAGCTGACAGGCATTCAGTCACAACAAGATCGATCGATAAGGAAGGTTATAGGTTCGGTTCCGAGCGCAAATTCACGTGTGAGACAAACAGATTACGGCGGTGGCGATTTTAGTTGCAGGCATAAAAGCTAAACTCGATCGCTGTAGGCCGCAATTGTTATTATTTTTACGAGGCGATTTATACACAGCAATACTTCTCATTTGAAATAATTACCCTACGAATACGCGTGTGAGGATCAGTAAATTACTTACTTGCTTAATTAGCTCTTCGCGAGTTAACCGTAATAGCGATGATACATATGATAATAAAGTCATCACTTTGCAGTTGTTGTTCCGATTACGTCATCGTAACATAGATGACGTCATCTTTGGCCCAGTTGTGTCGTGCCTTGGAAACAAGTTCTTTTCGAAAATCTTGGAAGAGATGGGTTATTTCGAACAGAGGATTGTCAAAAAACATCGAACAGAAAGAAGCAGAAATCTGAAGTTCGATTTGAGAACTGTTTCTGTTGAAAAATTTACCAGTAATCGAATGATAGATAAAATTGTCATTTCGAACAGAAAATCATTGATTATACAGAAATCCGAAGTTAAATGTAAGAATTGTTTAGCTTGATGGCGTAATTGATCAACGATTTAAATATTAGTCGATCGTTAGATTAAAAAATCTCATCAAATCTGGAAACTATTCTAGAGTCTTAATTGTAATATAATGCACAAGACATCAGTCGATTGCCACTTGAGCAAAACCGCGCATTCCAAAACACATTCCATTGGAACCAGTCGAGATCTCGGAGACCCCGTGAGACTTCAAGAAGCCTAATTACTAATTAGCCTTTATTTGTAATCTGACGAAAAGGCCATAACAAGTAAGTAAATGAGTAAGCAATTAATAATGCATTTGTTAATACGCAATATGCCCATCGACTGAGTGAGGAATCGTAGGCGTTGGTGAGTCACGGCGGTCAGACAAAAAAGCAAAACGATGCTCGTTGTTTTAATTTATCCCAGTTTCGAATCATCAGCAACGTGAAATGTTCGACTTGAGACTCTAATTCCAAATGGCAATAGACTGTCTTAAACTTCTTACTGCAGATACGCATTCTTGGTGACGAAGAATCTTCTGAGATGAGTTGCGAATACCGTTGTGCCTCACTCAGCTGGCTGCCTATCTTTCTCTCGCCTATGTCTATCTATGTTTGTGTCTGTGGGTTAGTCGTAGAATTCGAGGCCTCTGGCGTGGGGGGATCTGTTGGGTCACTGGCGCGGCGTGAAATCCCGTAAACCATAGTCGTAGATTTTGTGTTGTGTTTTTGTCGTCTTGTGCCTTGGGAAGACTTGAAGGAGAACGGAGAGACGGATGACGAAGACTTTCAGGAAGCGGAGGCAAGAGCTGGAAGACTGCCACCGAACAGCAATTACAAATTAAATCGGATAATAAGTTACGCTGAACATAAATTTTTAATTGCGAAGACAGGCAATACAGTACTTGTAGGCTGTACACCAAGATTATTGCCTAATGCGTTTTATAAGAACAAAAAGAATCTTACAAAATCATTTCCAGGTGCTTACACGTTACGTTTGTTAACTTGATCTTTCTGGAAGTTACCTTCATCACGATTACTGTGCTGGATGAATCGCCCAGTATTCACATAATGGTAATTACAGTCTAGTTTATGCGCGAAGCAATTAGTCTACCGTATTTAGAAGACTGCAGTTTAATTAGGCCTCATTAAGCTTTCACAGTGGGAGAGGCGTCGATCCGTCGTAAACATTGGGGGTCCGGGCTTATAATGGGGATCTGGATGCGAGGCTCCTATTAGGTTCCAGGGGCAAAGCCTCTTGTATAGGGATCAGGAAGTAGCCCTAATGCAGGCAGACATAAAGCCCAACAGCTCAGTAGACAAACAATGAGAAATGTCACTAATATTATTTACAGCGGAATGTCAACTTATTCCCACACAACAGTTACGAACATTATGGCAGTAATGCTAAAGCAGCGCAATATGAGCACATGATTATTTATTCAACATTTAACTTGTCGAAAATGTTCTCCCTGACTGTGCTTCTTCTCGCAAACTTAACTGCTAGTGTAGGTTTCAGGCTACCTGTCATCTACTTAGTTTTTATCAGCATAGTGTCAGAACAGACAGTTGAGTCACTTGCCTTAAATGCAGGTTGTGGAAATGAAAACAAAATTATATGTTAACTTAATATTATTGTAATACAGCATTTATATAACGCCTCGCACAACCTCCCAAAGGCGCTGTAAGTTTATTAATTACTCGTTTATATCTAGATGTCAACACAGTGAGGCAGCTGTTTAACCCTCTTATGTGAATCTTTTCTTTTACCTACGTAGGCCTACCACATGGAATGAATAGTTGAGTCAACTTATGAAAATTTTCTGTACCTGAAGTTGAACCATGGAAAACTAAGTAACTGCCTTTCAATTTCATCTCATTGCATCAACACTGGGCGATGAAAAGCTTATGAGCCTACCTCCACAAGTGCGATTCACCATCAGTAGTGGTTTCCGTCTTGTAACAAATTCATTCATGGTTCGTATCAGCAAATCCGAAAGCAATGTGTCTATAAATGTTATTTGTTCAAAATCGACGAAATCTCATATTCATATATTAAACAGAGGTGACTTTCATTGGCTAGCGATGCAGGGACTGTGTAAGGGCGACTATACGAATATAGGTGTATATGTATCCACTCCTAATTACAAAACCATATATACATAAGGTACATGTATACGTTTTATAGCTGAAGAAACTAATTTAGTGCGTCGGCTTACACCCCTACTGCCTGACTGGTCAGAGATGACATCCAGATGGCAGTGAGCAGTGAGGGCGAGTTGTCTGCCCTGTATTCCATTAATTTTTCTGGGTTCTTTCAAATCTTGCTAGATCTATCAGTCTGGCGACCTGAATGGATGAAATTCGGTATTTGTGATGACTCCTGTGATTAAATTCGTTTGGTCGACCTGCGTATAATTATAAGTACATATGGGGTCTGTGTACTTATATAGTACATATTCATATATCTGTCTTTCTGTCTGTCCGTTTGTCTACCTAAGCAAAGGTAGGCAGAGAGAGCAATACCTAGAGAGGTACAACTGAAAATTATTACGGATTGGCATTGTTTACTAACGTCTTATAGTGAAGAATGAGAAGTGGCATGTACTGTATCAAAGACTCCTCTGCTACGTTGATTAAAGCATACGCCAAGATGCCTGTAGCCGTAAGGATGCCGACTCGCATACGATATTGGCTATATTTCTGAATTTTAATCTCGGGCTACCACAGTCCTTATTCGAGGACCTAAATGGCGTGGCGCTCATTCACATGGACAGAGGTGATGTAGGACCTCACCCGGTAAATTCATTGAAAATGAGCAGGGTCAATATTATCGATGTTTAACGTTGGCAGGTTTCGCCATCTGTCGAATGCATTGAACAAAACATCAGGTTTTGTGTTGGTTCGCCGAACCAAGAAACAAAGAATTCGGTCTCTCGTGGTAAGACAAGGTAGGGAGATGCAAAACAAGGCAAGGGAAGGTAGACTAAGGTAAGTTAACGTAAGTTGATGGTGCGGCTGTTTCGATGGTTGACATTTTCACCTTCTATTCGCGCTCAAGTGGCCTAACTGGCAGGTACTGAGGAGTTTTACGATTCGGTGTCTTAAGACTAAGCTTACATATTTTCATATATATATATATATATATATTATATTATATTATATATAGGCAAAGGCTCCGGATGGGGAGGCAAGAAGCACTAGCACTCAGAGAAGTTGGGGCCAGATGTGCTTCTGGCCCTCCACTTTTGGCCCTAAAGGTAGAACATTTCTGAGTCCAATTTTTCCGGATGGGCTAACAGCCTCGGTGGCTAGCCTGCTGGAAAGGAAGGGGAACTGTGGGTCATCCATCAACAGAAAATGTGGAGGACGTGGGAGGAACGACTCGAGAAACCACGTAAATCGTTACAAGCAAAAATTCTCAAATTTCCCCAATTCTCAAAACCGTGGTGACGCCTTGCCTTTGGGGCCCTCATAACGGGAGCGCCTTTAAGTAGTTTCATTCTGTATAAATATTACAATACAATAAAAAGTGACGAAGCATAAGCAGAGTTGGATTGCCGAAGGCTTGATGTTCGATCCCGAAGCCAAAAGTCAACCCCTAAGCCGTGATACAAAACAATCCTCCGATAGGTCGGTCTTAAACCCCTGCATACTCAGGCGAAATTCATTCGCACACTCTAAAAGCAATAGGGCCTAATACACAGTCATATAAGACGGCGTTGTAAGAGGCTGGATGGGGTCCGCCACCACAGTTGTTCGGGTTTTTTAAAATTATTTCAACGCAATTTACCATTGCAGCAGATGCTGCAGTCAATTCTATGCATACAAACTACCCTTTTCGAAAGATCGCTGAAAATTGTTGGTTATCAATTCAATAGAAGAAGTGGAATCGACTTAAGGAATTAATAATAATAATAATAATAATAATAATAATAATAATAATAATAATAATAATAATAATAATAATAATAATAATAATAATAATAATAAAAATAGTGATGATGATAATAATAATAACAAGTATAATAATAAAAATAATAATAATATAGCAATGATGATGATGATGATGATGATGATGATGATGATGATGATGATGATGATGATGATGATGATGATGATGATGATGATGATGATGATGATGATGATGATGATGATGATGATGATGATGATGATATCTAACTGGGATAAAAGTCTACTGGTAATTCACAATTTCTGTCCCAACTGCCTCTCTAGTGAACAAAATTAGATTTCAGATTTACACTTGATAGCTATGGCAAGGACTAGCCACCAGCTCATAATAATAATAATAATAATAATAATAATAATAATAATAATAATAATAATAATAATAATAATAATAATAACAATAACAATAATAATAATAATAATAATAATAATAACAATAATAATAATAATAATAATAATAATAATAATAATAATAATAATAATAATAATAATAATAATAATAATAATAATAAGATGATGATGATGATGGTGATGATAGTAATAATAATAAGCACGCTTTTCCAGACCCTCGTCAGAAAATTCCTTGCATTCTTGAACCCTCTATGATATGCCAACCTTAAATTTATACAACACAGTCCAAAATTCACGAATACAAGGCAAAAGAAACTGGTCAGGTATCTGTGACCTCAGTGGTGACCTTTATCTGCGTTGTAAGTTAGTCTAAACCTGTGACCTAAATCTGTGGCCCTATCCGTCGCATTATCTGCTGAGCTATGGCCTTATTTCTGGATCGACTGTGGCCTAAATTAGACCTTATCCAAGAGATTTAAATGTATCTCTGTGTCATCCATATATGTGGCCTAATCTGTGATCTAGGCTATCATCTCTGGCCTCATACACAGGGGTTTAAATGCGATCTTTACGCCTTCTTTCCCTGCAGCTTGGTCTTATTTGTGACAAATCCGATATCTGATCTATGGCCTTCTTATCGGTTTCATCTGTGACCTTCAAGAGTTTCATCCAGTTTTCATCGGGAAAGCTCTCGGGTCATTGCAGTTTTAAATTCAATCTCGTTTGGATGGTGATGACGGTATGATGATGTGATGGAGAAGAAGATGATGACGATGATAACGATGGTGATGAGAATAATAGTAATTAAAGAATTAATAATAGGCCTACATGTCAGTGCTGTGGAGTAGTAGTACTAGGAATCCTGCAGCATGGTTAGCTACGTTGGTTAAAGCGCACGTCAATGCCCTTCTGTGTGCGAGGATGTCGGTTCGCATACCGATAGTGGGTTATTTAAGAGTTTAATCTCGGGCTATCACGATCCGTACACGGGCATCTTAAATGGCGTGACGCCAAATCCAACGTGCAGCGGTGGTGAAGGATCTCACCGGATCAATCCATCGGAAAATAAGCAGGGTCACTATAAAAACTTCAACATTACATTTTTAGTAAAAACAACAGTTTACGTGTGTTTTAAGAATGATTCATTTGACAACAAAGCGTTGCAACTGGTCAAAAAACTGCGATTGGCCTAAATTTCGGCGGTCCATGTTTACACAACGATGCAGAGTCGTTTAATCTCTTAATCCCGTTTAAGACTGACCGTAAACCATTGAGGCCTCAAAGGAATGCGCAATAAACCAGACCACCGACGATGGCATGGTCACTGCGTGCCCTGGTCGGTAAGCAGCGTTAGGGGTGCGGGAAGGGGGCGAAGGTAGGTGATAAGGCTAAAGGCTCAGAGGGCAACGTGCACGGGCAGGAATACGACTCAAGACGGACAGACCCTGAATGACAGACAAAGAAAGGAGGAAGGAACGAAGGAAGGAAGGAAGGAACGAACGAACGAACGAAGGAAGGAACGAAGGAACGAAGGAAGGAAGGAAGGAAGGAAGGAAGGAAGGAAGGAAGGAAGGAAGAAAGAAAGGAAGCAAGGAAGCAAGGAAGCAAGGAAGCAAGGAAGCAAGGAAGGAAGGAAGCAAGGAAGCAAGGAATGAAAGAAAGGAACGAACGAACGAACGAACGAATGAATGAATGAAATGAAGGAAGGAATGTATAGATGGATGGATAAGCAGACAGACAGACAGACAGACAGACAGACAGACAGACAGACAGACAGACAGACAGACAGACAGACAGACAGACAGACAGACAGACAGACAGACAGACAGACAGACAGACTGACTGACTGACTGACTGACTGACTGACTGACTGACTGACTGACTGACTGACTGACTGACTGACTGACTGACTGACTGACTGACTGACTGACTGACTGACTGACTGACTGACTGATTGACTGAGTCAAGCAGGTAGACAGACTGGGACAGACAGACTGCTATAAATAGATTGCTTCCTATGATTGTTTTATATCATTGATAAATTGCTCATTTTTACTGTGTTTGTATACTGCTATTTGTATAGCGGCTTTATGAACCTCTGAAATGCGTCGGGTTAAAGAGTCACTGTGTAAATTTACGGAGCCTTTACTTGTCTTTATCACGCGGGACAAATAGTAAATAGTTTGTCATATTGCCCTCTTGAAACGTCTCACCTTCGGGTGCCAGAAAGGGATATCAGAAGAGGGTCTTGCATAGGCCGACAGTTGCTTGCATTTATACACAAACAACATTTGAATAAACGTCGTAAATCTAATAAGAAAATTGCAAAAATTGGCGAAAACATATATCGCGTCTATTCTTGCAACTTAGCGGTAAACGACAAGTGACAATAATGGCGATTTGATCTAATCGGCGACTGTTGTGCTCTCTGTTGCTTACTCGCAGAAGTCAGACGACCCAGATTCGTACCATAGTTCGTACTGGCTGAGACTTGTCGAAACTCGTCTGACCGTGTGTTCGGAAGCAGCTAATCTAATTCTATAAATATTTCTTCTGGATTCAGAAGTGTCCCAAAACCATAGCCTGGCTGTCATTTGAGTTGTCGAACCCGGAGCTTTACTATTTATTAATAAAAAGAAGAATGAAGTTGAAACGACAAAAAGCAACTACACGAATTTTATTTTACCCGGGAAGTAGACCTAACTTGTTAATGAGAAGATGAGCTGTAGCTCCCAAAGGGTTTATGTTAGTTTTATCATTACCGTCAGTAGGTGTTGTTAGCATTCTGTTATGGAGTGACTGATTGGTTAAGTGCCACGCCCAGTTCATTTTGATTGTTGGGAGCCACGCAGTTGTGTTGACCTCCACAAACCGGATTCGGCGAGGAAGGCGCACAGAAATTGTACAGCAATAAACGGCCATGAGAACGAAGGAACTATAAAATGAGCAAAATAGGAAAACTAAGTGAAGAAGTCGCATGATTTGTGCGAAAGTGTATAAAAAACAACCATACGAAGAGCGTCTGGGAAATGCGAAAGACTAAACAGGTCATGAGATTTTCAGCAACTGAAACATAGAAAGTCGTCCAAAAAGTCATTATCAATAAAAACGATAGAGGTCCTCATAAATTTTCAGGACATGAATGTTGTTTTCAGCCTCAAAAGTCTCACTGACGGAAAAAGTCTTCAAAAATTATCGCTATCATTGACCACGGAAAAATTTGCCCCTTCCATTACTCTACTTTGGAGCCGGCGGTATGCAATTGCACAGAGCGGGTTCAAGCGTTTTTTGAGTGGCAACAGCGCAGGGATTGTAATCATCGTAAACTCAAGATCTCTACGGCGCCCAAAGAAAGCTAAGTAGTAGGAACCAGCTTATTCATAGGCCCTCAGTCAAAACAAAATCGATAGGAAGAAAGGGTCAGATTCAGTTCCATGTCAAGATCCAAGCGTCAGGCAGGCAGGCAGGCAGGCAGGCAGGCAGGCAGGCAGGCAGGCAGGCAGGCAGGCAGGCAGGCAGGCAGGCAGGCAGGCAGGCAGGCAGGCAGGCAGGCAGGCAGGCAGGCAGGCAGGCAGGCAGGCAGGCAGGCAGGCAGGCAGGCAGGCAGGCAGGCAGGCAGGCAGATAGTGGGTGGTGTTTGCAATTGGAGCGGCAAGATAGATAAGGGGAAGAGGAGGAGGAATCAGGATAGGATTTGTTGAAGTGTTCAGTTTGAATGAAAGACACGCGCAGAGATTGCAAGGGGTGAAGTGTTGGCGAGTTCGTAGATTGGATCAGGTAATTGTCGTAATTCTGGTCGGTGTTTATTCGAAAGACAGATATGAAGCCAGCCCTTAACGCAGAATTGCCTACAGCAATTGGTCGGTGTCTTGTGTGTACCATACCTGGTGTAATAAAAGCTGATGCATAAAAGTATTAAAGAAGGCGGAACATTCGTGCAGGACGTCAATTCTTACTCGACACGATGCGAATTAGCCTTGTCTGTTGGTTGGGTTAGAATCTGGGACCGCTCCCGTGCTGCTATGAATAGCGTTGCTGTGGCATTGTTTGTCTAAAAAGGGGAACACCCACGACGCAGCCGCAACTGGCCGCTCGTCGATTACGCTTCTGACCTCGGACGACCGACGAGCAAAAGTTGCTGCAGTTTGAGATCACGAAGGCCCCCTAGAGGGAGGGCGTTGGGAGGGTGGCTGCCTTTGCGCAACAATCGTACGTCGAGTTAACTGGAAACTAGGGCCAGCAGGCGAAATAACTAGCCCACTGCTACAAAAGTCAGAACGACCGACCTACTGAGCGACCGACAGGCAGACAGACACAGAGACAGACAGAGACAGACAGTCAAGGAGGGAGGGGTGGGAGAATAAGAGGAAGGGCGGTCGGAAGACCAATATACACAGGCATAGAAAGACAGACATACAGAGAGACATACGGACAGAGACAGAAAGGAAGGGAGGGAGGGAGAATAGGAGGAAGGGAGGTAGGAGAGACTAATATACACAGACATAGAAAGACAGAAACAGACAGACTGATTGAGAAAGGCAGATAGGATGGGAGGGAAAAAGAAGTGACACGCAGGCAGAAAGATGCAGAGATAAAGAGAGACAGAAACTCAGGCCGAGACAGAGAAGGAAACAGACTTAGAATGAAACATACAGACAGATACATTTACGCGCACTAGGCCATTATCTGTTTATGACGTCACTTGGACAAACGCGCAGGCTTGACACGTCACTCTTTAATGCACCTGCTCACGCCAACGAAAAATTCGGGCCCCCATTATGGGCCTGAGCGTCGTAAAGCGTTTATCGAAATTCGATGCTGACCCATATCTAGCATAGATTTCGTCAGAACTATATGGACCGCGCCGACATAAAACGCAGACGGTCTAGCATAATCCGTCGCTCCAAAACTAGGCCTCGGTCAAGTGCTCTGACCCACTCTGTGGGCGCAGTCGTTAAATGTAACGGAGGCATCGGAGAACTCCGAGGCCTCATTGTTGACTTTCTGAAATTCATGCCATAAATGTAAACGTAAAATTTCTCGCAACTTGTAACAGCTGCCAAATGACTCCAGCGCCATCTTTGCCTTTGTTGGCCCTTCCAGCTGGAACTGCCTTCCTCTTGACCTGCGGCTTCAGTTACTTAGTCTCTCTCCTACCCAGTCTCGCAAACGCCTGAAATCCTTTTTGTTTGTTCAAGTCAGGAGCGCCACTGTTTCCTAAGTGGCGCTTTATAAATGTTCGTTTACAATTACAATTACAATCTGTGCTTCGCTTTGTTTTTCGAATTGTTCTTTGCACACTTCGAACGACTCGGCGAATCTGATGGCCGTTGGTTTTATTACGACTCGGGCAGATGCAGGGAAATTTATAAAAAACGAGTCGGGTTGGTACTTCGGTGACCGTAAGTAAAATACCACAAAACCTTATGTCCACTCAACCCTCCATCTGTTAGTAGACGGTAAATCATTACTTAGGCAAGTATGGATTTTAGAAGATGTTACGTTCAAGAGTAGGTCAATGGAATAACGCAACACAAAGGGTGACACATTTTACATGCCTCTAAACTCTTCTGAAGCATTGTTGTTACAGGGTTTTAGTTTAAGTATGATCCAACAAAAATGCACCTTTTTCAACGTCCCAACTTGCGTAGCCACTCATTTATGCATGTAAACGTAAAATTTCTCGCAATTTCTAACAAAGAAAATGTAGAAAGTATAGTTGGTTCAGTTAGCCCAGATAATCTGGTATTCTATCGAGGTCACCCATTCGACACCAGCCGCGCTTGGCGCTGCTTACCTTCGGTTTGCGTTTCAGTATCATATGCACAGTGCCAAGTCATCAGTCCTAGTGTTGCAATTATTACTTTTGCCGAAAAAATAAACAGATTTCAATAACGTCGGTACATTTCTGCATTGAAGTATACATGTAACTCCGTCATATCAGTCCGCTGTTCCAAATGATCGATCGGATGCCTTGAACAAATATTGGACCACGTTTGCTGTAGCTCGGAGTGCGCTCCGATATATTTACAGAATGCGACACAATGTACGAAAGGTGTATGTGCATTCCTGCATGTATTTCAGCAAAACTGTGTATATTGCATATTGCATTGCATGTATGCATATAGGCATTCTGTGTACGTACGTATGTAAGCATGTATGTATGTATGTACTGTATGTGTGTATGTATGTATGTATGTTTCATATATGTATGAAGACACTTAATATAGCGCCTTTAGGGTACCTCACAAAGCACAAATGTAAGTGTGTATGTACATACGTATGTATGTAATATGTATGAAAACACTTAATACAGCATCTTTGTATGTATACATGCAAATGTAAAATGTATGTACATTTGTATGTAAGCATGTAATGTATGTGTGTAAACTCTTAATACAATGCCTTTTAAGTACCTCTTATGTGGATATTTATAGAGCGGCATCCAAGAAACTGTCGAAGTCGCTTCTTGCTGTCCTAAATTATGTTATAAAATGATACAAATGATGCCTGTATCCAGCATATTCGTAATTCTATTGATGTAGTTATGGAGCTTGGGAGACTCAACGTCCGTTTGATTACGGATGCTCGCCTTCTATCTCACATCTCCGATTCGAATCCCCTCCCTTTAAACACACGAGGACCTTGGAACTCCGCAAATGCCTAGCTTCGTCATCACGTACTTAGCCTCGTCATCATTGTTGAAAACAGCCAAGCATTTATAAAATAGAGCTAGACGTATAGGCCTATAGGTGGGTGGTCTGGTTGCATGCATGCGATGATGAACGCTGGAGATGAGAACAGTGTTGTTTAGAAGAGGCAGTATGCTAGGGTAAAGTTATCAAAATCGGGGTAGTCTTTGGGCAAATACTTTCTTGGGTAGTAGCTAATGGGGAACAACAGGGGATTTTCCACAGAAGGACATTGTGCTGAACAAGCGCATATGCTCTGCGCGGGAGTGGCTATAATATTAACATATTGGACTTATTTTCGAGGGCTAGGGCGGGAAGAAGACCTCAGTAATGCGAAATCAAGTATGTCAACGGTTTATAGCTTTAGCATAGGATTTACGATTGCATATATATATTATATATATATATTATATGTATATATATACTCGTTTACAAACGCCTATCACCTCGGTATAAAGGTGTCCTTCGTGAATTAATCGGCATAATGTGTCCTTCCTGACATAATCGACATAATGCGTCCTTATAGAAATAATCGGTATAATATCGTAACCATAAATTTGTAATCGCGACTGTAATCATTCATTTATAATTTTGTGAGAAGATTTTCAATTTTTTGTATTTAGTTGTTCCACTGGAATTCACGAAGTGGAGGTGCTTCGAATGTGTATGTTCCGTGTATGTATGTATGTATGCATGCATGTATGTATGTATATGACAGTTCAGAATCTGATGTTTGGCGGCCCGGTTATAGTCAGCATCTACTCTATAGATGTCGCCACAACATATTTTCCATCACTCGCTGCGATGGCCTGGGTCGCCGCTGTAACATCTTCTGTCTACATCTATCTATCTTCTGACGGGTTCATTCTTCTAGTTCAACAATCAGCCTAACCCTTTGTAATCACGTGAAGCCATTTCGAGCTTTTGACACAAGAGCTGCATTCCGTATGGTGTGAATCATACACACCTACCCACAAACACACACACACACACACAAACATACGCTCACACACATACACAAAGACGCACACAAAGGCGCACACAACTCAGCAAGTGGGAGCTACCCTGCCGTCTTTCGACCATCGAATCCGGATCTGTTCTGGCGATGTTCGGCAACGGACAAGAATGCTATTAATAGCTAACCTCCCACCCCACACAGTCAGTTCTTCAGCTATAACCAAACAGATGAATTTATTGTGCGCCAGTTTAACTAAAACAACAGATCTCGCTGTAATTATGTCCGCACAAGTATAACTACGCTTTTTAGAAGTTCAATTTTGCTCACCGTATGTGCGTTTGTCTGTGTGTTTATCTGTGTGTGCCCCTTGTCTGTATCTGCGTGTGTCAATGTGCATGCCTCTCCGCTTAGTTCTTGAAATTACTATGCAAGAAAGTAAAGAAACCATTTACATCCGAACATACGTAAAATAACCCTCGTACAAACATCAATACATAATAAATGTGTGTAGGCCTACATGTATCTGTAAGCATGCGTACATATGCATATATGCATAATATCCTCTTTCAAGCTGAGCATAGGCGTACATGCACATAATGGGTTGTGCAGATTCCAGTAGTGAGCATGCGCTTATTAAAGGCACAGGGTGCACGAGCTTCCTTCCTATATAATTTGTTGTGTAAGCGTGATTTTTCCGATTACAACTCAGCATGTTTTAAGTGCGCGTTAGTATTGGCAGTTCTCGTGACGGCATGCCGACGAGTTTTCAGGTTGTTGACTTGTTTGTGATTGGCTGGCGATCGCGCCGCAGAATTTTCCACGGCGAGTTTTATCGCGTTGGCGCTCGCGTGAGAATGGACGGGTCTAAACCAGTCTGAACAGATCCGCTGTCGTGGTGGAAAGAGCCTGTAAAAACAGCCGCAAATGCATAGTTGAGGAGAGCGCGAAAAATAGTTTGTAGCGGTGGTGTGTCGTGTACTAAACTGATAATCTGAGCTATTTATTTTGTTGATAGATTTATGCGTTTAGAACCTGTGTGTCGACTAAGTGCCGTTGTCATTGGACTGTTCGTTTTTTAATAATACATACAACAGTTAAAGACTGTGTATTGTCTTGAGTCAAAGCTACGCTACGTCTCGAAGTGTCGACGATTGTAAGCTAGATCGATTGACACTTGGAA